>CP126891.1:16767500-16995000 GCA_030440675.1 Furcifer pardalis | reverse complement strand
GACAAGACTGAACCTCGCATTGCCAGCCTCCCCTATCAGCAGAGTCACTTGGACCCTTGCCCATGGTGCTTTTAAGAATGCCTGCACGGATCTCATTTCGTCTCCCTACGTGTGCATTCGTGTTCGCCCTGCAGGGTGTGTGTGTAATATATAAACGAAAGGATGTGGCAGCAATCAGCGAAAGACAGTGATGGATCAGATCTCATACAATTCTCAACAGGGCCACACGCTCCTGATATATCAAATGCTTCTGGTTGTGACACCAGCCGACATGAATCGCACAATCATCTGTAAAGGTGCTGTGGAAGGTCAGGCTTCAGCATGAAGTTCAAGGCATGGAGGCTTACAGCGCATTGGGTGAACGGTCGGCACTCCACTCGTCCCACGATGCTTTGGATTGACATTGTTCACAGAAAGACCTCCCCCTCCCCCCAACAAGACACTTTCCAGTGATGACGTGGTTATTGCGCAACTCTCTGTCTCCAAGACTTGCCCTTATGGTCTTGGGTTTGACCCAGAGGCGAGAGGGACATTTGGAGGCATCTGTAACATTGCGTTGTGCAGAGGGAAGAGGGAAGAATTGGCCATCTGCAGCGTCTGTTCAATCCTCCTTGACATATGGCAAGACTACAGACAGCAGAGGACGTGAAACCACTTAAAGTCACCTAGAGTCAGGTTCGCCTGATTGGGGCGGGATAATAAATCTAAATCTAAATAAATAAATAAATAAATAAGTCTCTTCTGGAATCTCCCTGCAGCAGGCTGGACAGATGAGATCTATTTTGACATTCTCAGGTGGCTTGAGTGAACAGCTCCACATTTCGACCTCACCTACATGATGGGGGTGGCTATTTTGTCCCAACAGCTTCAAAGGGGTGGCCATTTTGTTTCTAGAATGCCCTTGGACGGGTGGGGGCACATGACATGGCACCATGGGCCAGATCTGGCCCACGGGCCTTAGGTTGGGAACCCCTGCCTCAGGAAGAAATTAAGGTGACATTGAATGGCCAAGGAGCCAAGAGAAAACGCGGGTAGAAGCTGAACCAGATGCATTTTCATCAAGGAGGGGGAAACCGCTCATAGTTTAGTCTGAGTCGACAAAATTATTCCAAAACTTATAAGCGCCTCATGGCGTGAAACATTCTGTAGCCCACAAGTGGAGAACAGTTGATCAGCCAGATGTTTTCCTTTCACAAATCGTCACCATTGGGCTCAGGATTTCTGGGGGTAGAGTCTAAAACACTGGCAAACCAAGGTTCCCTACCTGCGCTCTAGCGGGTGGCTCTGATGATACATTGCGGTGGAAAGTTGCATCCGGAGCCCTTCCTGTCGGTACTTCAAGCCCCAGTAGCTCTTCAAGATTCGCGAGTGCTCTTTACTATACCATCAACAACTGTAATTAGAACTACATTTGGTGTGCTAGTGCTTAAAATCGGGTAATTACACAAAATGAAGCAGAATCTTGTTTAGCAGAATGGCCGCTTCAGCTTTAGAGCAGGAATGAGACCGGGGGGGGGGGGGGGAGAGAGAGACAGATTTTCTGCCCTGGCAATTTGTTAATTAGAATTGATGGAAATAGTCGTGCTTCTTGTGAAACCTGTGGTTATAAAAAAACAGAAGCTCAGGGTTTGAGTAGGCAAATTGCCACTTTTGCCTCCGGCTGGCAACACCATGAAATCTATCTTTCATTTATCTGAGGCCTGCACTGAGTTTGGACAAGTCCCTTGTGATATTGTGTGCATCAATTCATTCAAAGGTGCCACTTTCTATCAGTTGCTTAACAAACTTTGAATTTCAGGTAATTTTTCTCCCATTCTCTCTCTCTTTTTGTTTTTAGGCAACAAGCTTTAAATATATTTTAATCCTTCTTCTATCTTTCCTTTTTTGTGTCTTTTCACACTTTCTCCTACCTCTTCAATTTCTCCATCTGTCTCACCAGAATGGTAGTTCATCTTCCTCTATGTCCTTCCTTTCCTTTCCTTCCTTCCGTCCTTCTCTTGTCTTCTATTCTCCTTTCCTTCCTTCCTTCCTTCTCTTGTCTTCTATTCTCCTTTCCTTCCTTCCTTCCTTCCTTCATCTTCTATTCTCTCCTTCCTTCTTTCCTTCGAAACCATCAAGCCACTCTTGAACCTGCTCGAGTATTGGGACCTAGATTTATTTATATATCCGCATTAATCTCTTCTGCAGCTTAGGTGGCACTTTTAGTGGCCCGGATATAATGGACCCCATCAGTGAAAGACTCTGATTATTTCCTTATAAATTAGGGTGGCCAGACTGCCAGGTTGAGTTGCCAACTTCATTTTCTGATGGACCCCCCTCGGTTGCTCCCCTCCTCAAAAGAAGGACCCATAGAGTGCAGAGAACTTCTGACGATGGCCATGATCAGGGCAATTGGGTTTCAAGAAGACATGGCAAGACATAAAACTCTATAGGAAAACACCACTGGCTAGCTTTCAAAATACCACTGGCTGCTGTCATTATTATTAATGCATTCTATTTAGCTGTCCAATTGGAGCTTCCTTAGCATATAGCACAAGTCAATATGCAAGATATAACTCAAAATAGACACATAAAACAAGACAGAAGGAAAAACCAAAGGCTTTAATCCAGGCTGCCTTTGACAGTGAGATGTCAAACAGAAACCAACATGTCTTTGAATGAATTAAGATCCAAGCCTAGGTTGAGGGCATGAAGATGGATCAGACCTTGCTCCCCTGCCAACCTGGAACTATTTTAATATTATTATTGCAAGAAATTTTAGTGGTTGGCATTCCTTGGATTAAAGGACATGTACATCCATATCTGACATTAATTGAATACACTTTCCTCCCCCAGTTCCAGTGTGTGGTGACAAAGAGTTCCTCTGCTCCTGTTGAGGGTTGTTTGGCTTTAAGTCTCATGACTGTGATTATAAACTTCCTAGCTGGGCTTCATATTGACCATGGCAAGATGGGAATCCTAAGGCATAGAAACTGGGGTATGGCATACTGCAGGCTGTAGCCTTGTTAGTCATTTCCTGAAACTGTAGAGCCTCCTCCTCCTCCTCCTCCTCCTCCTCCTCCTTCTTCTTCACTCTTTGGAACAGAACAGTTCTTCTGAGGACATGCTACACCATTTGACTTTCAGTCATGAAGATTGTCCTGGGATCAATATAATGAAGTGGTCTTCTATTTGCCTTCCACATTGCAGTGTGACCCTCATACCACTCATCTATTTCTGCGAGTCACTTTCTGGTCCCAAGCCCTTTTCACACACAAAGTCCTCATCAGCCACAGGCCAGTATTGATGACAGCCTTCATCAATCCACTTGGGGACCATCACCCTTCCTGGTGGCCTTCACCACCCAAGGCTGTTAGTCCTCAGGGTTGTCAGGTTAGTTAACCATTGCTTGACAATGGGCATTGAGTCACTGGTCTACTCTGGTGTTTCTCAACCTTGGGCCTCCAGGTGTTCTTGAACTTTAATTCCCAGAAGCCCAGGTTAGCACACCTGTTGATCAGTGCTGAGGGGACGGGGAGAGATACAGAATCCGGCTCATTGACTGGTCTGCCGATTGCTGCCAGAAACATGCATTGATGAGGACTTAAGTCATCTCATTTTGACAGTCCCAGTTTTGATAATGACACAAAAGAAGACTCCTTAGAGCTCACCCAATGAAAGCAACAGGATCTGAGTTGCGATGCAAATGTCCTGTTTGGTTTTCTGAGCCTTCTATAAGCGACGCGAATACTAAGCTGAGCCCCCCTTTTTGTGTGGAAGAGAAGCATGAATCTGCTTGCACTACCTGCCTCTCATACCTGTTGGCATGAGAACAAGGTGAGGGCACATTCCTCACATGAATCCCACCTACGAGCACAAGAGGTTCCTATAGAGATCTGCCAGGTAGAGCCTCTTCCCTCTGCAGGCTCCTCAGAATCCCAGCCCTGGATACGTTACAGAAGATATTTTTTGACCTGATTCTCCTTTCCCCGCATTATATTGCATTCCCTTCCCTGCCGTTGCCATGGAAACTCTTCTCTAGCCATCCTTGGGTCCTCCCATAATGAGGAGTGACGTCAGCCCTACCTCCTCCAGGAATGGCATATGGACTCAATTTGGGACTTTTTTCAATCTGGACCCAGTCTTTCTTCCTTGTCCTTTCAAGTGGCGAATGGAATATTATTTAAAAAGGCAAGAAGAGTGAGAAGGAAGAAATGAGGGATGTGAACAAACAATAGGCAACGTCATGTCTTCCTCAAGTGCTTTGCATTAAAATCCTCAGCAAACCTTAACCTGCTCAAAAGGTACAAATCGCATTCAGGTGAGGTCAAGCTCAGGTGCAAATATACAGAGAAAGTGATAGAACACTGATGGCGAAGTGTGGCACTCCAGTTGTGTTCTTGGACTGGAACTCCCAGAAGCCCAAGTCAGCACTCTTGCTGATCAGGGCTTCTGGGAATTGAAGTCCAAGAACACCTGGAGTGCGAAGGTTTGCCGTCACTGCGATAGAACAATGAAGCACAAATTAAAATGTGTAACAGGGTAGGAAAAGAGAGAGAGAAGAAAGAGTCATTTATGATGAGTTTCTCCTGAGCCCTATGCTTGTTTCAGATTTCTAAACCAGATATCTTGAGAGAAGGAGCCCTTTCAGGTTTAAATGACAAGGTTTTTCTCCAGCATCCTAGAACTCAGTCTGGTCTTCCAGGAACATGTCGGTCGGTTTGGCTAGCCAATGAATATTTCAACCTTTGAGCTTCCTGGGGAAGTTGAAACATTCATCTTTCTTAGAGCCAGTTGGCCAAAAGTTGGGCTTCTGAAACTTCACGTCCCCACAATGGTCTATTGAGACCTGCTGAATTCAGGAAGAGAGGGACACAGCTTAATCATCAAGTTTTAGGACGATGATATTTTGATTTGTAGGCCGCTCAGAGTCGGGCTTGCCCGATTGGAGCGGGGTAGAAATACAATAAAATAAATAAAATAAAATAATAAACTTTACAGAGGATTTTTTTTGTTTTACTTGTTGATTTTATACCTATACAACATCCCCCATTTATATATTTCTGGACAACCCGAGGAGGAGGAGGAGGAGAAGAAGAAGAAGAAGAAAAGTCAAAAATGCCTACTAAAGAGTAACATTCAAATTAATTATAGGCAGACATGCACACAAAGATCTTTGGAAACGTGAGGCGGTCACGAGCCCTCGCCGAATGCTTTCTTCGGAGAGTTGGCATTTTATCCTCAAGTAAGTCCACATTAGAAGTATTTAGATGATGGAGAAATTGAATCAAGCATCATTTCCAAAAGGAAGATCAGAGTTTTCTGAAGCCATCTGTCTTATGTCCCTATCTGAAAGTGACTCGTCCGGAGTAGCGAATGCTGGTAATCCAATTTGACAGGATGTTACAGTTTTGTACAGAGCGTTAAGCTCAACGGAAACAAGAGTCTTCCAGCTTCTAGCGGCGTCTTTTTCCTTGAGCTTTCAGGCACATGGGGAAGTCCAACCCTCAGAGCAGGGGTTCCCAACCTAAGGCCTGTGGGCCAGATCCGGCCCTTGGTGCCATTACATGTGACCCGCCCGCCCCTCCAAGGGCATTTGAGAAACATCTTATTTTTCTGAATATTGATCTGGCCCTACCGTGAAAGAGAAAGAGAAGGACCCTCATGGTCCAGAAAGGCTAACTCAGGAGTTCTCAATCCTTTTAAGCCAGGAGCCAGGTCATACTCCCTCAGACAGCTTCGGTGGCCCGGACGGCCATTTTGTCCTTCCTCCACCACATGGCACTTCTGGGTGTGGTGGAGGCGGTGGTGGTGGTGCCACATGGAATGGCATGGAAGGCAACATTTGAAAGCAAGAAATTGCAAGTAGACCAATTGGGACCACTTTGGTGGGAAAAGATCTTGGGGACATGAAAGGAGCCTCATTCGGGCATCCCCTGAGCAGAGTTTCTCTGGCAAAAATCCTTTCAACCCAGAATAATTTCTGACACAAAATTATATTTCTAGGTATTGGCACCGTTTCTGAGTAGAACAGCTAACACAGAGAACGTGGTAAAAAGGTATGTCATCTTTTGGGACCGATCCCTGAGTCATGGACCTGCCCTCTTTCTGCCTCGGTGCATAGAAGATGGGTGCATAAAAGATCTGGTATAAATCTCATTTATTTGCTTCATGCAAAACATGAAGCGGTGTAGCGGGGGGCCATCCGGTTTAATAGCATATGGGCCAGACAGTTCCTGCTAGGCTTTTCCTGGTTTTTACTTTGCTGGTTGTACATTGTAAACTTTATCGCTGGTTTTAATGCTTTAATTTGTAAATGGCTTGCTGGATGGCAGGACTCAAAAATTGTTTCCCTGTTTTGTTTGTTCCCTGATGGATGGGAAATAAATGAGACCGGCTGAAGGCATGAAATGCTAGGTGAGGGCGGTGGTGGAATGCATCGGTGTCAATCGTGGAGTTTGGAAATAACTTGTTATTAATCGAGAGGGATTTCTAATTTTTCTTTTTTTTTGTGGGGGGGATTATGCCATCGTACCTTCCAGCTGCGGTGGCTCAAGTGGTTAAGATACTGAACTCACTGTCTGGAAGGTCAGTAGTTTGAGACCCAATTCCTGCATGATGGTGTGAGCTCCCATCTCTGTCCCAGCTCCTGCCAACCTAGCAGTTCAAAAGCAAGAAATTGCAAGTAGATAAAGAAGGACCACTTCGGTAGGAATGTAAACAGCATGCCATGCACTCCAGTGTTGAGGCATGCCAGCCACGTGTCCATGGAAATGTCTGTAGACGAGGACAGTGCAGGCTCTTTGGCTATAAAGAGAGATGAGCACTGAGCCCTAGAATTGGATACGTCTGGCTTTCAAGCCAGGGTGACATTTATCTCTCCTTCCAGCCTGTGTTTCAATTAATTCTGGTGCAACCAGAGAGCAGGTACCAAGGAATGATCATAAACTAGATTGGGATGGTCTGTGGATGGGAGTTGCATGACCCATCCGTCCTCAATCTCATCCCCTTCCTTTATGTTAAATGCAAAATACTGAGGAACTGCACCCCCAGAATTCCCAGAGGGTGCATTACTACCCCTGGACACTGAGAGGTACAGTTAAGTAATTAATGGATGGATGGATAGGTGGTTGGATGGATGGATAGGTGTTTGGATGGACAGAAAGACAGATCAATGGACAGATGGAAGGACGGACGGACGGATGGATTGATGGATTGATAATAATAATAATAATGAATGGATAAAGGGAAGGAAGGATGGATACATGGATGAATTGACAGATGGAAGGAAGGAAGGTTCGATGGATAGATGGATGGATAGGTGGTTGGATGGGAAGATGGACAGATGGCTGGAAGGAATGATGGACAGATGGATGGATAATAATAATGGATAGATAAAGGGAAGGAAGGATGGATGAATGGACAGAAGGAAGGAAGGATGGATGGATGGATGGATGGATGGATGGATGGATGGATGGATGGATAATAATGGATGGATAAAAGGAAGGAAGGATGGATACATGGATGAATGGACAGACAGAAGGAAGGAAGGTTCGATGGATGGATGGATAGGTGGTTGGATGGGAAGATGGACAGATGGCTGGAAGGAAGGATGGACAGATGGATGGATAATAATAATGGATAGATAAAGGGAAGGAAGGATGGATGAATGGACAGAAGGAAGGATGGATGGATGGATGGATGGATGGATAATAATAATGGATGGATAAAAGGAAGGAAGGATGGATACATGAATGAATGGACAGAAGAAAGGTTCAATGGATGGATGGCTTTTTCCCAGGAGGAGAAGGCAAGCATGAACCTGAATCACTACCTGGAAATGTCTGTACATGCTTGGTGTGATCATTCATCCCTTTTGATTTCAGTGAGAGTGTTTTGATGCCCCTAGTTGCGCTGTTTCTCAATAGACCTTTTGTGCTGTGTGAGCATTCAATAACAATATTCTTTTTTTTAAAAAACTCAGCCTCTTAATAGTCGCTCTCCAAATAGAGAGATTATTCAAGAAGCATAATAAAAATGAAGCACTTTATTATCACCACCGAGAAAGCACATTGTTTGTTGACTCCTGCATCTTTTGCGAAGTTGTGGCTGCCACTAGCACAATGTTCAGTGGAATTTACCCTCAGGCTCTTGTGTACGAGGTTGTTCCAAGAGTGCACGTAGGGTGAAAGGTGTGTTGTAGCGCTAAGCGCGAATGGTTCCCACATGCTGATTTCCCTAAGTGAGAAATTACAGTGGGCGGATTATAATGATCACGAAAGCTTTTGGAAGAGGCGGCAGAATTCCTCCTCAACCAAAATAGTGAGTAATATCTGGCAGGCATGAAGATGTGCAATAAGGAAGGGCTGATCTACAAGAGCCAAGGAAGGAAGAGAATTGCTTTCTTCCTGTATTCCATAGACTATTATTTTAATCGGCCGTGGTGAGAAAATGTTGACTATTAAGATGTAGCTGGGATGCGACCTTCACCCAACGTTGGCCAATGAGAAAGTATGAAGAGAGCTATGTGCGGAAAACAAACTCAAGTTTGTGTTCTTGTTTCCTGTTTTTGTGTTTGTAAACCATATCAGGAGTGTGCTGGGCACCTTGGGAGGGCGGTGGACAGGAAGTAATGGGGGCACCTATGGGCGGGGTTGGGGGGAGAAATCCCATACATTCGTATTACCTCTGCCTGCCTCATGGGGAGCACCAGTTGCTGGGACACACCAGGATGAGTCCCTGTATCCCTATGGGCCAGCACACCATTGAACCATATATCTTACTCACCTCCTAAGAAATAACAACTATACATTTTATGGTGTTCCTCATGATATGGCCAAGATATCGGAGCTTTCTTTGCTTAACAGTCTTAAAGAGTTCTTGTTCTTTATCCATCCAGCACAACACTCCTAACATTAGCCACATGGTCACCCATGATATCCTTAGCAGCCGTCTGTAGATCCACATTTCAGAAGCCATTATCTCCCTTAAACAAGCTCAAAATAAGCAATAGGAATCTGGCCTCTGATTCTTAAATCGTCGGGTGGGAATCACATGGAGAAACAGATCACAGCTTTGGACAGCCTGTGAAGCAGTCCAGTGTCACTTGTTTGTTCCCCGGTGATCACATTACCCCGATTCATGCCCAAGCTGGGTCCAGTTGTAGGTCTTCCAGTTTGGGGTGGCGAGGCTGGAGTTTAGCAGGCTAGCATTCCATGCATTCCAGTGTTGAGGCATGCCTGGCACATGTCAACGGAAACATCTGCAGATGAGGATGGTGCTGGCTCTTTGGCTATAAACAGAGATGAGCACTGAAGCATAGAATTGGATATGACCGGCTTTCAAACAAGGGCAACCTACTTGAATGGGGGAATTACCAAGGAACACCAGCAATTTCCAGGGAAGACTAAGAAAAAGAATCCAACCCAAAACCTTGCAGAGACATGGCTACCTGTCAGGATTGCAAATCTTGGTCTAGATCAGTGTTCCTCAACCTTTGGGTTTGGGACTTCAATTCCCAGAAGGCTCAGTCAATTCCCCAAAGCACTGATCAGCCAATGGACTGACTTAGGCTTCTGGGAATTGAAGTCCCCCCTGTGAGGTGTGGGCTCCACTTTGGGAACCACTGGTCTACATGGGCCAAGTGTCTACCTTAGTATAAGGCAGGTCTCTGTACTCTTGACAGCACACCCAGGCATGGGCTGGGCCACTGGGACAGGGGGATTCATCCCGGCGTGCCCTCGCCTCTGGCGCCCTGGGGTGCAAATAATAATGAAGGATGAAGACCTTGCTGCCCCTCCCCCTGTGCCTATACCAACTGCCAGGGGAAGAAGAAGCCAGGGCAGGATGAGGACTTTGCCGCCCCTCCCCCTGTGCCCACCCCAACATATTGTATTGTAATGTAATGTAATATATTGTCTGTAAGCTGCCCTGAGTCGCCACAGTGAGTGGGCGGCAATATAAATTTGAACTAATAAATAATAATAATAATAATTTTATTATTTTTTATCCTCCCGGTGCGCTGCACTTTAGATTAAGCCATCGTTCCAAGTTCCCTCCTTCAGCTTGGAGCAATGGTTTATTCTAAAGTCCCGTGCGCCAGGCGGAGCAAGTGTGGGGGACGGTGACCAAGTGGTTCCTGGGGGCAGCCTTCTCCCCCATCCCTTGGTCACTGCCCCTCACCCCCTGTCTATTGCCCTCCCATGGTGCTCATCACACCTGTCTCAGTTTGTAGGGGATTATGATACAGAACTGGTTTTCCTTTTAATGTATTTTTAAAAAATCTACCTGTCACCATGTTTTACACCAATGTGGTGTATTGGTTCTGGAAATCATTCCCTTAGATAACATTTCAAAAACGAGTTAAAGATGCCCAGTGGATCATCCAAGAGAGAGAAAGTCCTAAAGCAACACTTAGCGAAAGGTCCTTTTTGTCCCGGGAGATGTCCTTTGACTAATCAAACTTATTGGCTATAACGCCGAAGGTCCTTCAATTTCTTGTCTCAGCTACGTCTGCACAGTGGTATAATAAATTGTCAGGTTGCCTGTCTGTTCCCCCATTCGGTTGACGAGCTGACAGCCAATAAAGTAATATGCCTTCCTTCTCCTTCCCCTCCTCCTTCGCGGGCTGCCACCTGCCATCCCACATTTGAGTGAGTGAAGGCTCTGATGGAAAACGGATGGCTTTCGGGAACAGGCCACAGCTGTCGCTTACTGCTGAGCAGCAGTGAGGATTCAAAAGACAACCTTCCTCCCCGTACCTGTTTCAGGGCCCGGGAGAGGCGAATTTGTGCCACAATTCTCCCTTCTTCTCATTTTCACTAAAAGGAATAAAATGAAGATTTATTCAACACACAATTGCTTGCTTGTTGTCATCAAGATGGATAGGTTGGGAAGATAAACAGGCAACACTGGGTAAAATCTGGAACTGAGTCTATTATGGAGGTTCTGAGGCCAACCGGCTTCTAATCTACCATTTATTACTTACTTAATGTGTACATTTATGTCCTGTCTTGCCTTCTACAGTTCCAAGAAGGTTTTCTTCTAAACATGACCCTGGTCTTCTCTCACTGTAGAACCACCGTAGGAGGAAGGCCAGCCTTAGAAAGTGTCTGGCAGCTCCAGGTTCACCCACATTTTGAACCAGTATCTTTTGAGGTTGAGCCCAGCACTCTGAGGTAGTCACAGTGCCTCAATGCCTACCTTCTTCTGAATATTGAATGTAGAGTATCTTTCCATCTTCAAAATCTCATCAATAACTTTATTTGGGTGGCAGATTCCTTTGGAAAGTTCTGAGCTGGCCAGATCTCCACCCAAGGTTGACCTCTGGAAGAGCTACAAAGATGTCCTTGGCATGGAGATGTTCCTCATATAACAGAGGGGCGCCCAAAATGTATACACATTTTAAGAGATGCTATGTCCTTTTGCGACCACATCCCCAACGGCCAGATAAGAAAACAAAGTGGAATCAATGAAGCTGTTGCAGAATATCACGAGCAGAAATTGAACTGAGCTAGACATGTCTTTCAAATGACAGATGGGTGTTGGAGAGCAGCAGTCACTGAGTGGTATCCAAGAGGAGTAAAAAGACCCCTTCACAGTCCCCCCGCCCCAAGATGGGATGATTCAATCGTGAAAAGTTTTGGTCAAACCTGGAGATGAAGGGTGCAGCAGCAAAATGATGGAACATGAGTTGCGACCAACTGGAATATAACCATTCATGGTTTGGTCAGTCAAGAATCAAGAATCAATGTCTTACTTTTCAAAGTTTAATTGAATTATCATAGCAATGTATAGTGTGATGTCTGCGCAAAAGACTTAGCCCTAGTGTCACCACATGACAGACAGGACAGGTCGTACAAAATGGCAGAAGCATGGTCATCATTTGAGGAATGCAAGATCATTTTGAAGAGGTGGTGTTGAGTTCCCCCAACTTTCTCTTGACATAACACCCTTTGACTTCTACTTATGGGGGACCTCAAAGGATGTCATGTACCGTAGAAAAACCGGACACACTGGTGGTACTTTGGAAAGATATTGAAGTGGACACTGAAGCTGTGATGGCTCAGTAGTTAAGAAGCTTGCCTTGTTAGCTGGAAGGCCAGCAAGTTGGCAGCTCAAAATCCAGGTACTGTGTGACAGTTTGAGTGTTCATCTCTGTCCCAGCTCCTGACAACCGAGCAGATCAAAAGCGAGAAATTGCAAGTAGATAAATAGGGACCACTTTGGTGGGAAAAGATCTTGGGGACATGAAATGAGCCTCATTCGGGTGTCCCCTGAGCAGAGTCTCTCTAGCAAAAATCCTTTCAACCCAGAATAATTTCTGACACGAAATTATTATCATTATCAGAGACATCTGGTAGTAACCAATTTGAGCATCTCTTGTAACTGCAGATGTCAAACATGACTTGGATTCATCCTTTGTTATCGGTATATAACGATTATTACAAATTTAGTACAGTTTCCCCCTTTCTTAAAATGTAGGTCTGTATTTTTTGACACCGTGTGTATATATACTGTAAATACATACTGTATTTCCTTTCTGAAAAGGCACAATGCTTTTCTGAGGGGGAAAAAGTGAAGGAAGGAAGGAAGTCTTTCTTGCTCCTGTCTAGGAGGTCTTCACACAATCAGCCCTTCAATGGCTTGGCTTTGAAGAGTCAAGCCGCCTAATCTCTGCACGCTGTTCGCTTTGTAGCCACGGCTGATCTCCAACTCCTCCCTTCCTTTCTTCCTTTTGTTCCTTCCCGTTCAGTCTTGAAATGGCACACAGGGGGAGGCAAAAGAAACGGTGGAACAAGAACACCGAAAGGACCGAGTAACTAGGGATGAGAGCCCACCGGTTTCAAATCCCTCTTTGTTAGCGTAGAGAAAGAAAGTGGCATGTTGCTGAAGGGAAGGGAAAATCCAGGCGTCCGTAGCCCGACGTTGTTGTATACTGGGAAAGATCAAGACTTGGCACAGAGCCTAGATATTTTGGCATCCTTGGCAGATCCTCTGATGTTTATAAGCCAAGGGCCGGGTCATGCTCCTTCAAACAACTTGAGGTGTTGGATGGCCATTTTGCCCTTCCTCCACCACATGGCACTTCCTGGTGTGGTGGAGGCAGTGGGGGCCCCACATGAAATGGTGCCATGGGCCACATTTGGCCCATGGGCTATACAATGACCTTAACCTTTAGCTCCAAAGCCAGCGATGTTAGACACAATGCAGGGATCCCAACCTTTTCATGCCAGGGGCCAGACCGTGCTCTCTCAATCAGCTTCGAGGGCCAGATGGCCATTTTGTCCTGCCTGCACGATGTAGGTGGCCATTTTGTCCCAACAGCTTCAAAGGCGGTGGCCCTTTTGTTTCTTGAATGCCCTTGGAGGGGTGGGGTGGCACAAAAAATGGTCTCACTGGTCAGATCTGGCCCACAGGCCTTAGGATGGGAACCCCTGCTCTAACTAGCCTTCCTTACACACTGGCTACAGACAGCGAGAGCGCCATCTGGAGGCACAAAGCCAAAGTCCTCCCTTTTGCTATAATTAGCTCCTTCTGCTTTCAGCATCTGTCAACCGCTGGTACTCCAGGTTGCCTCTTCATTCCAGTGGGATGCTTCTTGATAATCATCCTTCCCTGGAGGGCAGGATGTACTCTGCAAACAGATCCTTCAAATGCAATCTCTGTCTCGTCGTTCCATGCAAACTCTTCCTCTCTCATCTAACCAGCCCACCTTCAGATAAGATTTTACTGCCGAACACCATCTACTTTCCTATTTCTTTTCCTCGGCCGGCCCAACTCCCCACCCCCGGCAGCCGGTAAAATCAAAAGCAATGACGATGAAGATCAAAACAAAGCATGGCTAGCAGGAGAAGAGGCAGCAAGCCTCGGAGCTGGCAAATTAATACAAGTGCCAGGGAGAGCGAATCCTCGTCTCCGTGACGGAAATTGAACGATCGCATCTGACAGGCATCAGTTTGCATAAAAGAAAGACCCGTTTTGGAAGCAGGGATGCTGCAGGGTGGAGCAACCGGGCCTTGAAATATAAATGATCCGGTAGAGCAGGGGTTTTCAACCTGTGGGCCAGATCTGGCCTATGGTGTCATTCCATCAGGCCCATGCGCTCACTCCCACCACTGATTCTAGGGTTCAGTGCTCATCTCCATTTACAGCCAAAGAGCCAGCACTGTCTGTGTCTATAGGTGTTTCCGTGGACATGTGACAAGCATGACTAGACACGGAATACTGTTACCTTTCCCTGCCAAAACGGTCCCAATGTATCTACCATACTTGCAATTTCTTGCTTTCAGACTGCTAGGTTGGCAGGAGCTGGGTATGTTCGGCATTGAAAGGAATGACAAAAAAATGTCACTTTCCCATTAATGGACTTTTCCTATCAGGCAAGATTACATATTGGGATGCATTTTCGCTATGTCCAATCAATAAACAGAACGATGATGGGAGGGAAAGAGAAGCAAATTGCAGTCAGCTTGCAGGTGGCAAATGGAGGTACAATTCTTCAGGCAATTGATTCTTGGTAAACTAATGACTCAGCAAGAAGAAAGAGGCCACGAGACCAATTTCTTTCATCCTTCCCATCAAGAAGATGAGAAGGCTAGAGCAGAATTAGAGGTTTTCTCTGTATGCCTTTTACATTGGCTCTCCATGCTCACTGGACTCCAGTGGCTTAGTGGTTAAGACGCTGAACTTGAAGACTTGAAGGTTGGCAGATCAGCAGTTCAAGACCAGAGTCCTGCATGACAGAGTGAGCCAGTGGTGGACTGGCCCATTGGGCAACTGGGACCCAGTTGCCCTCCCAGTCCCCCAGTACCATGGTGCCCCCCTTGGGTGCCAATCCAAAGAGCTGAGCTGAGATGCGATGCCCAGAATGATCAAGCAAAGGAACAGGGCTCCATGTTACTTTGTCTGCTTTCTTCCTCCTGTGCTGTCAAAGATAAGATTATAAATGCAGCTCCATTGACAGCAGAGCCGCCATGGCTCAGAGGTTGCAATTTTGCCTTGAAAGCAGGAGGTTGTTGGTTTGAATCCCCAGAGGGGAGTTGAAATTAGAAGGCGAGTGGGAACGTATATTTTGTTAGGGTTAGATGCCCTTATCACTCCCTATCCAGCACCCTTTTAACTTAGCCGGCACATCCTTGGAGTGAGCTCCCATCTCTGTCCCTGCTCCTGCCAACCTAGTAGTTCAAAAGCAAGAAAATACAGGTAGATAAATAGACACCTTTGAAATGTAGTGTTGGAGGAGAATCTTGAGAATACCCTGGACAGCAAAGAAATCCAATCAGTCGATCCTGAAGGAAATCAACCCTGAATGCTCCTTGGAAGGACAAATATTGAAGTACTTTGGATACCAAATGAGAAGAGAGGACTCATTTGAGAAGGCCTTGATGTTGGGAAAGATCGAAGGCAAAAAAAGAAGGAGGCAGCAAAGGATGAGATGGCTAGATGGCATTGTTGACGTGGTGGGCATAGAGTGTAGGGGGGGCGGCGTAGAAATGATTGTAGCTACAACCGTCTACTGAACATCCCATCAAGGGTTTAGGTTTGGGAGATCATTCTCAACCCAAATCCTAGCTTAGTTGTAGTCTCTTGAGTGGCGCTGAAGCTTGAGTGCTCCGTCTCTGTCATTTGGGAATACAAGAAAACATTGCATTAATTTGAAGAATAAATAAGTAAAGGAAATGACATTGGCCTCATGGGCTATGGCATGGAAATAGCCAAGCTTTGTTAAATAACAGATTACTTAAAGTATCAGAAAGTTTAAAAGTGAGCGGAGTTCTACAGATTTACATACATTAAAAAATTTAAACATTCACAAACCAAATACAGATGGGTACCTAGCACTTCTGAACACTGCACCCCAAAATGAAACTTTGGCATACTCTTTCCAGCTGTTCAGAAGGTCCAACTCTATGGTAATTGAGTACCCAACTGATCTGCTTGATGATTCCTTGCTGAATCACACTTGAACATCTTGTCTTTAGAGTGGACCGCAAGTGAGTTTCTGATTGAATGATCCACCTCTCTTTTTCTTTTTCTTTTTCTTCTTCTTCTTCTTCTTCTTCTTCTTCTTCTTCTTCTTCTTCTTCTTCTTCTTCTTCTTCTTCTTCTTCTTCTTCTTCTTCTTCTTCTTCTTCTTCTTCTTCTTCTTCTTCTTCTTCTTCTTCTTCTTCTTCTTCTTCTTCTTCTTCTTCTTCTTCTTCTTCTTCTTCTTCTTCTTCTTCTTCTTCTTCTTCTTCTTCTTCTTCTTCTTCTTCTTCTTCTTCTTCTTCTTCTTCTTCTTCTTCTTCTTCTTCTTCTTCTTCTTCTTCTTCTTCTTCTTCTTCTTCTTCTTCTTCTTCTTCTTCTTCTTCTTCTTCCAAATCCCAATCCCAATCCAAATATAGGCAACCATCATGGTGTGTGTGTTTTCATGTTGAAAGGAATTTTGCAGGGGGTGCCTGGGTGAGATTCCTTTTATGTCCCCTATCATGCAGCTCTCTGGAAATCAAACCCCGTGCTTTCCATTTCCAAGCACTGTGCTTTTACCCACTGAGCCACCAGGGACGATCAGCCATGAAGACTTTCATCTGCCTTCCGCATTGCAGCATGACATCCGTAGTACCCCCAATCTAATTCCATTAGTCCCTTTCTGGTCCTGAGCCCTTTTGGCACACAAAGTCCTCCTCTGCCCCAGGCCAGGATGGATGAAGCTGTTCCCCTCCATCCAGAGGGATTCAAGTGGGATTTAATCCACTTGGGGACCATCACCATTCCCTGCGGACTCAGAGTTGTCAGGTTAGTTAACCGCTGCCTGACACTTGGCATTGAGTCACTCCAGGATTTCCCAACCTATGGTCTGCAAGCTGGAACTGGCCCATGGCACCATTTCATGTCGCCCATGCTGCCGCCACCATTGGAAGTGGAAGCAGATGCTTTATGACAGCCATAAATGCATCCATGGCTGCTGTAAACGTGTTTACGGTGGCCACAGATGCATTTTATGGCAGCATTTATGACGGGGGAGTCACCAGTCTGGCCCGCTCAGCTGTCTGATGGGGCATGGTTCAGCCTGCAGCTTGAAAAGGTTGAGAACCCCTCGTCTACTCTATTACCATAGCAGGATAACCTGGCCAGACAGAGTAACCCCATGGTTTGCTGTCTCCTTATAAACCAACTTCACAGACCACGAAAGGTCTGCTGTGTGTTTGGTGGCACATTACAGACCTCAAGAGGGAGCTGCAGTGCTAACGGAAAACAGTGCTCAATGGAGACATAATGACTGTGTGAGCCAAGTGGATAAACAGAGGAGTCTGGGGAGTGAACGGCAGAGCTTAATGAGGATCTGGGCTCACCAGGACGGTGGTGGTTATTTTGTGCTCGTCCTCTGCATGTACAAGCTGAAATCCTGCACCAAGAAAAACAGGGATTCCACTGCCTATGTAAGTTATGGGAACGATGCTAGAGTTCAGATGGGGTTCTTTTAAATTCTGCACACTTCATTATGGCTTTCCTTGTCTGGTCAAGTTCATGCTCTGTTTGTGGAATTAACGCCTGATGTCACTACAGAGAGATGTCGGCAGGTATTTTCTGCCCTCCCAGTTGAAATTTTCCGACCATAATCTCACAATCTGAAATGTTTCGGAAGCTCTGTACTGTGGCTGGTGCCAAAACATTTCTCTCACTTTCTCTCTCTCTCTCTCTCTCCTCCATCTGTAGAACTGCAGCATAACAGATCTTGGCTTACAGCTACTTCTCATCACCATGTCAGCCCAGGCTGGTGATAACTGTGTGTCTCATATGTTATCAAATTGAAAAAAATCTAGCAAACCTAGTGGGGATTTCAAGATAAGTGAGATATTTAAGCAGTCATTTTACCAGTGCCCCCATGGCTAATTGGGGATTTGAACCCAAGTATCCTGGATCCTAGTTGACACTGTACCCACCACACTACACTGGGTATTTCAAAGATTATCTATCTATCTATCTATCTATCTATCTATCTATCTATCTATCTATCTATCTATCTAATCTATCTGAAGCCAAGGACTGACTGACTGACTGACTGACTGACTGACTATCTATCTATCTATCTATCTATCTATCTATCTATCTATCTATCTATCTATCTATCTATCTATCTATCTATCTATCTATCTATCTATCTATCTATCTATCTGAAGCCAAGGACTGACTATCTATCTATCTATCTATCTATCTATCTATCTATCTATCTATCTATCTATCTATCTATCTATCTATCTATCTATCTATCTATCTATCTATCTAGCTATCTGAAGCCAAGGACTGACTATCTATCTATCTATCTATCTATCTATCTATCTATCTATCTATCTATCTATCTATCTATCTATCTATCTATCTATCTGCCTGCCTGCCTGCCTGCCTGCCTGCCTGCCTGCCTGCCTGCCTGCCTGCCTGCCTGCCTGCCTGCCTGCAGGGTGGCACGTAAGTCCCTACCCATCCATATGTTATTATGTTATATTCGATTATGCATGTGTCACCAGTATTCTTGTGCTCATGTACTTGTCACAAAATGCTCTTCAAGTGTAAATGGGCTTAAATCGGCCATATTTCTCTGGGAAAAAAACATCCAAAATCGAATATAACATAATAACATAGGGATGGGTAGAGACTTATGGGCCACCCTCTACCTACCTACCTACTTACCTACCTACCTGCAATTATATACCACCCCATAACAGTTAGTGCACTCTTTGGGTGGATCACAAGGTGATTCGCCTTTTTGGCCCCAACATGCTGGGCACCTCTTTTACCAATCTCAGAAGGATGGAAGGCTGAGTCAACCTTGATGCTCATCAAGTATCAAACTCACAATGTCAGTGGTCTGGGCTGCAGTACAGCAGCTTAAACCCTACACGACTGGCTATCATTCCATCCTACACCATTCCAGTAATCAGCAGAGTATGGAAAATGCCATTTGAAACTATTTAAGACAGGATCTACCACCAACAGAAGCGAAGCATCGAACACCGAGGATGGATTCTACTGCCCTGGCCTATTTGCAAAGTTCTGTCTCCTCTGTGATCTAACCAATCAATCAAGTTCCAAGGGATTCTATGTCTTTGTTTGTCCTTTGTATTTTGTACTGTATTCATTTATTTGTTTTGCCTGAATCAGATCAGCCGGGATACCTCTTTGAAGGGAATGGATGTGTTTCACCTGAAGCAAAAGAGGCCTCCCTGAGCTCCAGAGAGCCTTTCCTTCCTTCTTGAAACAAAGAAGAACTACTGTTATTTCTTTTCAATCACAGCATGAAAGGCTTGGGACAATTTTAAAACTAACACCGATTAGCGCTCTGTTTATTTTCCCATTTAGTAACCACCATTTTAGCTGCAAACCTCATGCCTCCCCTCCAATAATTGGCCTACTTTTGGGACTCCTGTATTTCTTTGTCCTTCCTCTAGCCAAGCTTGAAGGCAACTTCAAGAGGAACTCAAATCTTCTCGTGGTTCTGCGGCATTCTGGTTCCACTTGCGTTGGCCAACTATGCAATCTCTGTTTCTCTTTTTATCGCCAACCCCCACAAATAAACAAAAGAAAACTTGACACAAATATATATATATTTAAAAGATAACAAAATTAACACACCTATATAGTACTACTACATGCACCTTCCACCAGTGGGACACTATAGACTTTCATTTAGCTATTCTCTATGTCAGGGATTCTCAACCTGCAGCCCATGGGCTGGATGCAGCCCATGGCACCATTTCATGTGGCCTCTACTGCCTCCACCACACCAGGAAGTGCCATGTGGTGGAGGAAGGGCAAAATGGCTGTCCAGCCCCCGAAGGGATGGAAGGGCACACAGTTCCCCCTACTTTATCTCCTTCCTCTGTAATATCATCTTCTTTGCTTCCTCTTTTACCCCATCAGGTGTTGAGGGATGTATAAGATTCTTGCTCTGGGACATCTCCACTGGTGTTATTTGGTGTTCTTTTGACATGTCTTATATGTAATATATATCTGCACCTTCCTTTGGATCTAACTCAAGCTCTTTGTTCTTTTCCATTCACCCAGCCAGCCAGCCAGCCAGCCACCCAATCAACCAACCAATGAATGAATGAATCAATGAACCAACCAATGAACCAACCAATCAATGAATGAACCAGCCAACCAACCAACCAATGAACTAATGAGCAAATGAACCAACCAACCAACCAACCAACCAACCAACGAGTGAATGAACTAATGAATGAATGAACCAACCAACCAACCAACCAACCAACCAACCAACCAACCAACCAACCAACCAACTAACGAGTGAACAAACTAATGAATGGATGAACCAACCAACCAACCAACCAACCAACCAACCAACCAACCAACCAACCAACCAACCAACCAACCAACCAACCAACCAACCAACCAACCAACCAACGAGCAAACGAACCAACCAACCAACCAACCAACCAACCAACCAACCAACCAACCAACCAAACAAACAAACAAACAAACAAACAAACAAACAAACAAACAAACAAACAAACAAACAAACAAACAAACAAACAAACAAACAAACAAACAGCTCAGGTTTTAGAATCCTTGTCTAAATAATGTTTTTTAAATGGTTGAAAAGACCTAATAGATTGTTTTATATCATCTACATCTCAGGGAAGTAAGGTTGCATGGATTTGACCCTCTATTTTACTAAATAGTGAATCTGGCAATGGAAGCGGGGAAGGAAGCTTTGCCTGACACCCAGGTGGGTTTGCAAATGCCCTGCTCCTGGCTGTCTCAATCTGTATTCAGCTTTTCTTGTTTCTATACTCCAAGTAGGGACATAGAGAGCATTTATATTCTTTTAATCAAGCCGCTCATCAAGCCGCTCATATTCCAAGGAGTCATTTCTTTTCCTTCCTCCAACGTGTTGATAGGACAGCATGTGAAAAAAGGATTTATTAAAAGAGTCCACTTTTGCTTTTAAGCCTAACCGAGATGGATTCCCTGTGAACGGAGGTGGCTTTTCTAGGCGATGGCCTAGTTTGTTGGATGCTAGAGTGGATCCGTGGGTGGTAGGACAGAGAAATTTGCCGAGTGAAGGTTCACGCTCTGTCTTCTGGGAGACAGTTTCCAGGATCACGGAATGGCCATTAGAAAACGCCACGTTCAAAAGCAGAAACAAAAATATTTTCCCCTCTTAGCTTTCGTAATGGGATGAGAAGTCATAATTTCTATTGAGGTGCCGATTGTCACAATGGGATGTTTAAAAAATAAATTCTGTTTTGGTCCTATTATGTCCCAGAAATTTGTTCCATTTGTCTTTCTGCGGTCTTTTGCTTGGAAGAATCTGATGGCATAGTGGGCCGAGTAAAGATATTCCCTCCCAGTTAAAAGGTTCATTTCATTAAGTCTGTTACAAACCCCTGATTTTATTTATTTATTTATTTATTAGTTCAAATTTATATTGCCGCCCACTCGCCGTGGCGACTCAGGGCGGCTTACAGACAATACATTACATTACATTACAATACAATATGTTGGTGTAGGCACAGGGGGAGGGGCGGCAAGGTCCTCATCCTGCCCCGGCTTCTTCCTCCCCTGACAGTTGGTGTAGGCACAGGGGGAGGGGTGGCAAGGTCATCATCCTGGCCCAGCTTCTTCCTCCCCTGGCAGTTGGTGTAGGCACAGGGGGAGGGGCGGCAATTTTGCTGGCCAATTCCCCACCTGCCTTCCATGAATTTCCCACCAATCCTCCCTGAGACAAGGAATGAGGGTAAAAGTAAAGGTCACTCAAAAGCCAGTCATATCTGACTCTAGGGTTCAGTGCTCATTTCTGTTTATAGCCAAATTGCTATAACGTCTGTGTTTGCAGACGTTTCGGTGGACATGTGGCAGGCATGCCTCAATACCGGAGTGCACGGAACTCTGTTTACCTTCCCGCTGAAGTGGTCCCTAGTTATCTACTTGGAGTCAGACAAGACTGGCTTTCCAGCAGAGGAAGACATTTACCTTTAAGACAGCAAGACAAAGATGCATCCACCCTTTTCAAAGCAGCTATTGAGGAGGTAACAGTGGTGACACTCAAGCAAACTCTTGTTAGCACTGTGCAGAAGGAGGCAAGAGGTTTTGAAAGCAAAGTAAAAGCTACTCTGAGAGCACTAGGAAGAAATAGTTCACTGAGACAGATGATGGGGTCTGTCAAGGTTATCCCACTTTGGTAATAGAGTAGATAAGTGATGGCGAACCTTAGCACTCCAGATGTTCTTGGACTTCAATTCCCAGAAGCCCTGATCAGCAAGTGTGTTGACTTGGGCTTCTGGTAATTGAAGTCCAAGGACACCTGAGGGACCAGTGATCTTGGGTGCCGAAGTCCACGTGGTAGTTCCCAAGTGGAATGAATCAATCTTGATGGAGGGCAGCAGCTTCATCTGTACTGGCCTGGGGCTGATGAGGGATTTGAGTGCTAAAAGGGGTCAGGACCAGAAAGTGACTGGCGGAACTGGATCAGTGGTACTCTGGGGGTCATGCTGTGATGTGGAAGGCAAATGGAAATTTGCAACATATTATTTCCAGGACAATCTTCATGGCTGATGATAGCCAATATTTGGATTTGAATATGGCAGAAGAAGAAGAAGAAGGGGCAGATGATACTTAACTACGGCTCGCCTGGCCAAAGGTTTAGTGGCCTAGCTAGTCCTGACCTAGATCCACCTAGCTTCCTGTTCAGGAAGCTCCCAAATGTCTTGGCTTCTTAATTTGATCCGAAGTTTCTTTTGAAGAGTTCATTTCAGGAAGACCCAAATGTACTTCTGCTTTGCAATTCTCTCTCTTTCTCTGTGGTGGAAATTTCCTTTGCTTATGTCCTAGAAAGTTGCTATAAATCGTCTCCCGCGTTGCTTACCGGAGACTTGATTTCCGAAGAATATAACGACTTTAAAAATTATAATAGACACAGTTTTATACCAGCCTAGTGGAATAACTGCCTGACTGTGACTCGGTAGCAATAACTGTCATTAAAGCAACATGGATGAAAGGCACAATCTATAAAGCAAACCACCGAGAGGTACCTCGGCTGTGTTTTGTGAAATTAATTGGATGTGGAGGGAAAAGGACAGCTGAACATTAGCGCAAGAAAGAAGGGAGAGAAGAAAGATTGAAAGAAGGAAGATGCACTATTACTGGAATATAATATTCAATGCAAGCAAATAAGGAGAGGCATTGTAAATAGGAACACACATGCACCTAGATGTATAGTGAGTGAGAACTATTTTCTGTGGCAAAGGGTGGGAGAAATTTACCATCCCTTGATATTGCCCTCAGCCCTATCGCAATGTAGATTCTGTCCCTGGGGCTTTCTCCTGATGACTCACTTTTGGTCAGAATTTTATTGCTGATTACATCAATTGGTGTTTATCACTTTCCTCCTGGCATTTGCTATGTAAAATTTGTTAGAACACTTGATCATGCTCCTGATTTCATAACTGAGATATGCCCTGATACTTTGGCAATTATCGGCATTTAGCAGCAATTAGCAGCAATTAGCAACATTTAGCAACAATTAGCAACAATTAGCAACAGTAAGCTAAGCAATCCATAAAGGAAATAAAAATAATAATAATCTATTGCCGTCATGTTAATTCTGAGTTACGGAGACCCTTTCCAGGGCTTTCCAGGTAGGGAGTACTCAGAAGAAGTTACCATTCTGTTCTTCTGGGAAAACACTGTTATTGTGTAGCTTGCCTATAGCCACACAATTTCCTAAGAGGCACAGTGTGGAATCGAACTCCTAACGTATTACTCCACAGCCAGATACCTGAACTGCTGAGCTTTCAACCAACCAAACCTTACAAGAACCCTAATAATGGTCTAGCCATTGGCTGAAATCCTGTTGGGTTAATAGTCAGAAGTCTTATCCTACTTGGTCCAACCTCATGAATACACATGAAGATACACAATTTTGCAACCAACAGGAGGGACAAGAATGGCCAGCAAATACCTGGAGCTGCAGCTCCCCCAGCGACATAGTGGTTAAGGCACTAGGCTCGGAGACCGGAAACACGGGTTCAATTCCCGAGAGCCGCACAATGGGGGACATGAAAGGAGCCTCATTCGGGCATCCCCTGCAAAAATCCTTTCAACCCAGAGTAATCTCTGACAAGAAAATGAACGAACCTGGAGGTTACAGTCTAAATTCCGATTGTCCATGTTGGCAGAAAGACAGGAATAAGAAGGAAGGGTATATTTTGTGCAGTCCAACCTTTGTTGACTCAACACAAGTCAAATCCATACTGTCCTGTTTTCCAAATGCATTCAACTCCAGAGAGAAATATTTGGTATCAGTCTGGGATTCTTGCTCCTTGTCGCCAGACAATGGAACGGGGCAGATGGGAATTCCTGAGGTGGAGCATTGGGAAGGGAACCAATCTTTCCATCATCCTTCACATCCCCCACATCTCTTCTTCAGTTGCCATGTGAGACTCACTGGAGAAGGCCTTGTTTTGCACGCAGGTGACGTACACTGTACACCTGAGCCCATCAGCTGTTCTTATGCTCCAGGGACCCTCCACTCCTACTATGCTCCAGATGAATCCCCCTGCCCCAAGCTGGCCTGTGTGTTTTCTAACAAGTCCCTTTGGTGCAAATATCAAAGATAACAACAAGGCTCTGATGGAGCACTGCAGAGCGACACACACACAAACACACCTCTTTGGGCCCGAGATGCCTCCCTCTTGCCATGTTGCCAGTGATTGAGCTCTAGGGAAAAACAGTTGGAAGTGTAGCTCTCAAAACCACAGCATTCCTGCTTTCTAGCATTGCCAACACCCCAAGAGGGGCTTTTACACAAACTCCTGTCCAATGATTTGGAGTTATAAGAGCTCAGTTCCTCTTTCTTCTTTACCTCCAGGGAGTCACACATTGACAAACGCTCATGTCAGAATCTTTGCAATAATCAGATTGTGTGCAGTTGTGTCTCCAGGCACAAACACGGAGGAGAATTTGCCATTATTTCCCTGGTGAGGTATAGAGCTAGTTTACTTTTTGGGGTGACAATTCTCACAATTGTGGGAGAGTCACAGCAGTCACAGACAACAAAATGGTACCTTTGTTTAGCATTCCTTCCTCCTCCTTCTTTTGAGTCCAGATCAAAGTTTAAATGGCCAGAATGAAACCACTTTCTTGGCTGTGTCATTGGCCAGACTTAAATCCTCATTGGTACATATTTCCAGTAGTAATCGGCACACCAGCAAATGAGCCGTATCATGTATCTTTCCACATTCACACAGTGTGTTGTCCACCAATAACCCCCACTTGAGCATGTTGGTCTTGTATTTAGGGACTCTGACCCTCAGCCTATTTAGGGTCCTCCATGTGACGTAGGGAAGGTTGAGTTCCTCAGCCATATCCTTTAATATTATTCCTTGTTCGTTGAGCTCCTTCCTCCATCTTCTAATTTGGTTTTGCTCTTGGGTATCCTCAAGAATGTTACTTCTTGCCATAAAGATCTCTTTGGATCTCAGCTGTTGGATGTGAGGTTTATGTCCATTCAGAAGAAGTTGAGTAGGGGTACCCAACCTAAAGCCCATTGGCCACATCTGACCCATGGTGCCATTTCATGTGGCCTACCATCCCTCCATGAAGTAGACCAACCTAAGGCCTGTGGGCCAGATTTGGCCCATCACAACATTTCATGTGGGTCCTCACCCCTGCAAGGGCATTTGAGAGACAAAATGGCCACCCCTTTGAAGCTGTTGGGACAAAATGCACGGGCCATTATGCAGGCAAGGCAAAATGGCCATCTGGCCCTTGAAGATGACCGAGAGAGCGTGACCCAGCCCCCGGGTTGAAAAGGTTGGGAACGCCTTATGTTGAGGGTTGTTCTCTTGTTTCATTCTCTCTGATGATGTAATACCAGACACATGACATCAACCACTGTTTTGTCACTTGTAAACCCCACCTAAAAGTATCTACTCTTGGAGGTAAAAGAAACAATTGAAGCATGAGAACGGCTCATTCTTCCATGAGCAATGAGGATGGCTGGGAATGAAACGATTGTCCTTCCAAGTTTTGAAAGCCATATCTTTTGAAGTCCACAATTTCACACCACTAGATCGCATCTCTCCAGGTTCTTTGCTCCCTCTTTGTGTGCAACGCAAACCATTCCTTCCTTCCTTAACTTCCCCCGCCCTCAAATTATGCAGGTCCATTTGCATTGTTTATATCATGTGCATTCCTTGAACAGTGGGATGTAAATCTTTGCTTATTTCTTTCTCACAGGTGAATCAAGCAATTTCATCGGTAGTCCCCCCCTCCACTCCTTTCATGCATTTCTTTGGTATTGTGATACTTTCCCCCAAAACAGTCTCCGATGTGGTTTGTTTGTTTTTCTAACCACAAAGGCCATGTATTTAGCATAAAATTGTTGTGTTTTGGCACACAGACCTTTGCTTTTGCATAAAATACACATTTTTAAAATGCAAAATACAAGCATTTTAAGGCCAAGGATATTTTGCTCATTTTGTTTGATGGTTTAATAAAATGTCTGGTCTCTTCTACACTGTCATACCGAAGGAAATTATCTCATAACTATTTATCTTTTTCAGATTTCCCCCTTTGTCTAGGATGAGAAAATGTGCAAATGTTATAATTCCATCCTTATTTTCTTCACTTCCCTGCTTTGACTAAAGCATAACAGTGCTTTGCATACATTTGAAGTATGGAGATATTTCAATGCTCGCTTTTCAACCGTGCACATGCTCTCTGCAAAATTCATTCACAGCCGTTCATCAGGGCGAGAAGTACAGTGTGCAAACTCTGCCGGCACTGTGGATGGTCCTAGAAGTGTGAATTAAGGTCAGTCTAAACATCAAGATAGATAGATACAGTGATGGGATGTTACCGGTTCAGACTGGTTCGCCGGAAATGGTAGCACCCCATCAGGAGGAGTCATCGGGGGTGGTGGTAAACCCCTGGGTGACCGGTTCAGTTGCCTTTCTGGCCCCTTCCAAAAATGTATTTCCGGGCAGCTGCTCAGAACTGTGCATGCATCAAACCTCCGTTTGACGCATACGCAGTTCTATTTTTTAGTGTGCATGCATCAAATAGAGATTTGACGCATGCGCACTAATAAAAGACATTTTTGCTCCGCCCACGACATCATGACGTCCTGATGTCCTGACGTCGGCTATGCCCACGATGTCCATGACGTCACGGTGGGGTAGCGGGGAATTTTAACAACCCACCACTGGATAGATACATAACCTTAGATGCACTTTCCGGCTTCTCAAAGCACTCACCTGCTCCTGAAACCTCTTTCCTCGCCTTTTCAGTTTCTGTGTCTCCATCTTTCACTTGTGAAGTGGGCAAATATTGACTCTCAACTGTAGCATAAAACCCACCAGAGACTGATATTATGATCTTATGAAACATCACCTGGCCATATTAAGTTCAATTTAGCCATGATATGGAGCAGCTTTAAGATTAGTTATGCCCAAAACAATTTGCAGATGGCATAATGACTCTGCTATGGTTAAGCTATTGTGATTCAAAATGCAAGAAGGATTGCTGGAGAGAGAAAAATATTACATGGAGATCATTAGAAAGGAAAAGGTAAAAGTCACCCTAGCTGGAAAGCCAGTCGTGTCTGACTCTAGGGTGCAGTGCTTATCTCTGTTTATAGTCAGAGAGCCAGCACCGTCTGCGTTTGCAGATGTTTCTGCTGTCATGTGGCATGGAACGCTGTTACCTTTCCTGCCAAAACAGTACCTATTTATTGACTTGCAATTTCTTGCCTTCAAACTTACCTACGTGCAATTTCTTGCATTTGAAGTTTAGGGGCCACCTCTGTTTATGGCCAAAGAGCCAGCACAATCTGCGTCTGCAGACATTTCAATGGTCGTGTGATAGGCATGACAAGAGACTGGAGCATGTAGAACACTGTAACCTTTCCCACTGAAGAGGTACCTATTTATCTACTTGCAATTTCTTGCTTTCAAACTGCTAGGTTGGCAGGAGCTGGGAGAGAGACGGGAGCTCACTCAGTCATCCAGCACTCGAGTTTCAAACTGCTGACCTGCTGACCTTCTAGTCATCACGTTCAGCATCTTAAACACTAAGCCAGCCCAGTCTTTCAGTTCAGTACAGGCTAGGTATTTTTGCCAGATATTCATCAATCCTCTTTAAATACAGAATAAGAATATAAAGTGAAATTCACTCAAAGATTGATCAAATCAAAACTAGTGGCATTAGTTATGCGATTGGCCAAGTTTATCAGTCACATAAAACCCTTAACATGGACCTGAAATTACATACATGAGCTACTGGAGGAGTAGCTATTTGTCTATCACAATGTGTATTCAAAAGATGACAGTTCTTGTGGAAGGCAACAAGACTTTTGGGATTCCGTATCCCTGTAACTGAATACTCTGAATCCTTTTACTGACGTCTTCAACCATAAGGCAACCAGCATAACATCTGGAGTTAAATAACCTCAAGTAAAGAAATCAGTCCAAACTTGGTCTGTTGCCTACCGAGTCAGTCCCTGATTTGGTTTACACTGACATAAAAATCTAAAGATGGGTTTTGGTTGTTATTTCATTCTTTCTCCTGGTCTCTTTGTTCTGTATTAGATTCTCAGCTAATCAATTAAGATATTTTCAAACCCTTCTTCTAAGCCAATGCAAAATTAAACCTTGTAGCCTGCTGGGGAAAAGAAAGCAGTTCTTAATACTGAAGTCCACTATTATTAATTAGCACTATCTAATATGATGCATTTATTAAATAGATTTTAAATACATCAAGTGAACATCATAGCAATGACACCACAGATTTGTAGATGGTTTTCCTCCAACAAAACAGGTTCATTGTATTATATATGAAACTCATCTAAGAGTGATGGTTAACCTTGGCACTCCAGATGTTATTGAACTTCAGTTCCCAGAAGCCCTGATCAGCAGGTGTTCTGACTTGGGCTTCTGGTAATTGAAGTCCAAGAACACCTGGAGTGCCAAGGTTAACCATCACTGATCTAAGAAAACATCCCTTGAATTTAATAGAAAACAGTCTTAACAGACATTTTAGTGCATTTTCTATTATGATTAATCCAAATTAGCCAACTTCTTCATATTTGGTGTGAGGTAGCCAGCGATGGGATGTAACAGGTTCTCACCAGTTCTCCAGAACTGGTAGTAACTTTTCCCAGTGTTCCGGAGAACTGGTAGCAGCTTTTTGGGGGAACCACCTTTGGGCCTTACCTTTTCACTGGTTCCCCCACTGCGCATGCACGTCAAGCACTTGGTGTGCATGCACGCCTACAGTGCTTGGCACGTATGCATGGCCTCCTTGCTGTCCTCCCAAGCGGGGAGGAGGAAGAGAAGCTGCTAGCCTGAAGCTTCCTATAGCCTGCTCCCCAGGGTAAGTGACTCACCTTTGGATGTGGTGTGTCTGTGTGTATTTTAATGTGTATTTAATATCTTTACCTATATTGACGTACTACCACAGTTCCTAAAAAGGCCTGGTGGCTGGTTTGGGCGGGTGGGTGTATTTTAATGTAATTTTTATTTTATTTTAGTTTATTTATTTTTATTACGGATTTGTGTTGTGGATGGGCGGGCGGGCTGAGGAGTGTGTGTGCTTATTTTTATTTTATTTTATTTTATTTGGCCCCACCCATGACATCATGATGTCATGATGTTAGCTCCGCCCAGACTTTGATGACATCACGGTGGGGTAGTAAATTTTTTGACATCTCACCACTGGGTAGGACGGAAATTGCAGGTAGGGCAAAATGGTCAACTGGCCCTCGAAGCTGACCGAGAAAGCGTGACCCGGGCCCCAGCTTGAAAAGGTTGGGAACCGCTGATATAGAGTCTTGTAATACCTTAAAGACTGATGTATCCCATTTTTCCCCAGATGCAAAAGATATTTTCCATTGGGAAAAACCAGGCTGCAGTTCATGAAAGTTTATGCTACAAAAACCTCCCGGCATCTCAAATTTGGCAAGAGCTTATGTAGGTTGCAGCCAATATCATAAAAAACCTCAGATGGCAGCCGTTATTCCACTAAAGATTATGCCAAAATGAAATTTGATAGTCTTTAAGGAGCCACTGGATTTTTTGCTACCTTTGCTGTGACAAAATAGCATTGCTACTCCTCTAAAATTTTTATTTAGTTCATTTTTGCAGATTTTATCAGCATTTGCAAATTTAATTATAGTCTGGATTGTGGGAAACGGAGTGCAATAAAAAAAATGAAATGCACAAATTCCTTCCTTCCTTCCTTCCTTCCTTCCTTCCTTCAACCATCCATCCATCCATCCATCCTTACTCAGAATAAAGGTCAAGTTGGTGCTCATCTCAATTTTCCAGCCAAAGAGCCAGCGCTGTCTGCATCTACAGACATTTCTGTGGGTCATGCGGCAGGCATGACTAGACACCAGAGAGCACAGAAAGCTGTTACCTTTTCCACTGAAGTGGTACCTATTTATCTACTTGGCAATTTCTCATTTCCGGATCGGCTGTGCTAAAAGCAAAGGCTGGGGAAATCAGGTAGGGTACAAAAAAAAGTTTAAATGAAATCTGTTCTCCATGGGTGGGAAATACAGGTTTTGCGAGTTTTATTGGCTTTTCGGCAACCGGTCCCATGTTAGTCAGAGCTGGAAGATAACAGCTGTTTGGCAACCCAATTTTCATCCATCTTTTACGAATCTTCAATCCACCCTATAGGGAGGGTCTGTGTGAAAGATTTGTTAAGGATGTACATCCTATGTGTAGAAACACAGGGAATCTCCTGCGAAGACTGCAATTTTTTGCCTGCTGCGAGCCGTTTAAAGTTTTTCGGCACAGTTTAGGCCCCCTCTAGCTAATCTGTTCCAGGCCTGACTTTAAGGAGGATTGAAAAGAATATGAGGATTAAAACGAAAAGAAAGCACCAAACCCCTACAGCTCTCCTGGAAGCCTCAGTTGACTATGCTTGGTGGTTTTAAGGGGTGTGTGTGAGTGATTAATTAACTGGCTTGTTTCAAAGCACAAATCTGCCCTTAATGAGACTTGGGGAAATGGGAGAAACACAGTCTATTTTCTCCTTCTTTCTTTATGTCTCTCTAAATGCCTCTCTTTTTGCAGGGATAAAAATGGATATTTAGCTAATGTATCTAGGAAAGAAGGACACTATTGATACAACAGAGAATGCACCCCAAACGAACTTTGTTTATACTGTATTGAGTAGCTTGACTTTAAATGCCCTGTGTATGACTATCTATATTCCAGGAATTCAGGTGTCCGATCAATTTGCAAGTGTACTATTGCACCTTGAACACACCTCATGTGACCTGATTTCAGAAGGTAAGTAGGATCAGCCAGCCAGCAGAAGGCTATGGTAATTTATACCATGACGAGTTTTGAGAGTCCCCTGGACAGCGAGGAGAACAAATACGTCAATCTTAGAAGTTTGAGAGTCCGCTGGACAGCGAGGAGAACAAATAGGTCAGTCTTAGAAGAAATCAACCCTGACTGCTCCTTAGAAGGTCCAATAGTAAAGATGAAGCTAAAGTACCTTGGACATCAAATGAGAAGAGAGGATTCACTTGAGAAAGCCTTGATGCTAGGAAAGGTGGAGGGCAAAAGAAGAAGGGGGCGGCCAAAGATGAGATGGCTAGATGGTATTGTAGACACAATGGGCACAGAGCTGAGCGAGTTGAGGAGGATGGTGGAGGACAGAAGTGCCTGGCGGACAGTGGTCCATGGGGTCGCGAAGGGTCGGAATCGACTGTGTGACTGAACAACGTGGCTCAAATGGTTTGGAAGGACACTGACTGGGAGGCGGAAGATCAGCAGTTCAAAACCTGAGTACTGCATGAGAGAATGAGCGCCACATGAAATGGTGCCATGGGCTAGATCCAGCCCACAGGCCTTAGGTTGGGAATCCTTAGTCTACTTCATGAAAGAACGATGGGAGGATATCTATGGATTGTCCCTTTTCCTTTAAAAGAATGTCTCCACTGAGGGAAACCACATGACAGGAATATATCCGCTAAGCTGCTGCTCTCTAGCTACTTACTATTCCTAAATACAAAGCAGCATCTGAACTATCTGCCCCTGAGTCTTAGCTGAGCAGATTCATTCACTGAGGGATGTATTGTGGGCACTGATTTGAAATGCAACCTCACAGAGTTGGACCCTGGAAAGCTAAAGTTGCACTAACCCAGGACAGCAAATTACATCGGGGGCCTGAAATCACAGCTTGGGAGATCAAAATCAAGTTACACTTGACCCAGATATCTGTGGCTCTGGAGACCAAGAACGAGCTGGAGCTCAAAGATGAAACTGTGATCCAGATTTGCTGGTATATTTCTAGAGCTCAGCGTCATTGAAACCTAGTGTGGTTTTCCAGGTTCATCTGGTGATGAGAGATGAAACACAACAAGGTCACAGGTAGGTTGGGTTCACTAGGGCAGACCCTCGGTGTCCCTAGCAAGGGGTCCCAGTTTTGATATCGGCAACTGTGATGCCAATGGTCTGAAAAACGTAGCAGAATGAAACTTGTGGATTTCAGATGTAGGTGGAAAATACAACTCACACATTTCCCTATTCCCCCACCTGTGGCTCATGTTTACTCAACACCTCTGTTACAATCATTTCACATGGCCAAGCATTCTTCTCACGCCATTTCTTTAGGTTGCCCTTGCTCCAAAAGCCAGTCGTATCCAACTCTAGGGTTCAGTGCTCATCTCTGTTTATAGCCAAAGAGCCAGCGCTGTCTGTGTCTACGGACGTTTCCCTGGACATGTGGCAGGCATGTCTCAACAGCAAAGCACATGGAATGCTGTTTAGCTTTCCACCAAAGTGGTCCCTATTTATCGACTTGCTATTTCTTGCTTTCGAACTGCTAGGTTGGCAGGAGCTGGGACAGAGACGGGCGCTGACTCGGTCATGCAGTACCCAGGAATCAAACTCCGACCTTACAGTCAGTGAGCTCAGTGCCTTAACCACTTGAGCCACCACAGTCCCATTTCCTTGACCCACTTGGGCAAGTGTTACCCTTTTCTGTGCAATTAGCATCCCAAACCCCAGAGAACAGGAAGCAAGATAAAGATTTCCCCAAGCAATAGAGGAATCGTTTTTATTTCCCTGCTCCACTGAGGTGGCAATATCGATTTGACACCCAGTGTCGAAAACAGCTGGATTTTAGAAAAAATGCCACTCAGCTCTCCTCTTCTACAGCTAGGAGAGGATAGGATATTTCCCTCTGGGGTTTTCCTCTGTTTTCTCAGTCTCCTTTCTTTCACAGTCCATGTTCCACTTTGACAGGGCCATTTATATCTCCCCACCATAGCTCAATGTTATTAACAGCTGGATTCTTTGAACAGACAATTAATTATTCACCTGAGTGTAGCTCAGTTTTCAGAGCATTTAAACTACAGTGGTTATGCGTTTTTTTAAAAATACTTTGGGGAAAATGACACCAAAGAAATCTCTTGTACTGTTCCACAAGAATTTCTAACATCTGCATTACAGCTGAGTCTCCCTTATATAAATGGTTGTCGTCGTTGCTGGTTTAATTAGTCTTGTCTAATGTTTATTATTTTGTTGGTTATGTTATTTTATTTGTGGCTTTGTATTTTAATTTAGTTGCAAACCAAAAAGAGTGATATATTTACCAACTAGATTGTAAGTAAGTACGTAAGTACATAAGTAAGTACATCAGTACCCCGTTACAAAGTTAAACATCCTTGGGACATTTCGTAGTACAAAAAAATAATAATCATATCTCAAAATGCGGTTTCCCATAGGAACACATTGAAATCTTTTTTTCCCCCTGACCTACAGAATGGATTAATTGGTTTTCAATGCATTCCTATGGGAAATTGCATTTTGAGATATGAATTTGCCACGATTTAAATCCATAACTCGAGGCATTATTTTCAATGGATTTCCTTTCGTATCATGAAAAGTATATATAAATTCGAACTAACAACAACAACAACAACAACAACAACAACAACAACAACAACAACAACAACAACAACAACAACAACAACAACAACAACACTTGGTTCCACAAGTCTTGGTGTTATCCGATTTTTAATGTTATCCGATGCATGTTAAAATCCTATGGGATGGATCGGATAACGTTAAAGCTCCACAGAGATACATTGTAACCGCACAGGCTTTAGTGGTTGTTATCCAATACATCCCATAGGACCTTAACGTTATGAGATCCAATTCTCCTCCCCAGATTACTTAACGTTATGCGATTTTAACGTTATCCGAGGTAAATGTTATCCGAGGTATTACTCTATTACTGTATTATTATTATTATTATTATTATTATTATTATTATTATTATTATTATTATTATTATTATTATTATTATTATTATTATTATTATTAGTCGAGGCATTCATAACCTGAGGTACCACAGTAGGAAGGGAGGGAGGGAGGGGGGAAGGGAAGGGAGGAGCACATTTCAGTACTCAGAAAACTGGGAAATATCTTTCTTAGATGCCACCAGATCAGTCTGAAAATGGAGGCAAGGCCAGATTAAAGGCATATCTATTCCAAGTTTCAACAGCCCCATATCACCAGCCCACAAAGTGCATGCTCTTCTAACAGTGATGAAAAACATCAAATGGATGGATTGGTAGGTGTCATCAATCCATCAGTCAAGCTGAAGTTTCACAACCCATCCATCAGTGGCAGGGTTTTTGCAATCAACAAGGTCCAGAACTGCACCTTATTTAGCCTGCGCATAAATCTGACCCTGACTACAGAATTGCACTGGGGGAAGTTTTGTCACTTGGATGACTGCAAGAATAGCCTCTCCTTCTGACACATCAAAATCTCTGACAGGCTCAGGGTTACAGAGACTAATGTAACAGGAAATAACATGATGCAGGGGGAGGGGGGAACGGGACATCAGCCATCTTGAGGATAAATTCTTGCCCACAGACTACACAATGCTCTTAAAGTCTTGGGAAGGTGTCTATAAAATAGGCAGTAGCATCTGTAGTCCAGTCTGGCCAGGTTCTCCTTCTATCGCAGTAATGGCAAACCTTTTAGAGACCGAGTGCCCAAGATGCAACGGCAAAACCACTTGTTTATGCCAACACAGCAACAGGGGAGGAAGGAAACGCTCCCATTGGGCTGCTGGGCAGAGGGGCACGGTGAACTCTGTGCTGGGGTGACTGCACAGGTGCCCACAGAGAGGGCTCAGAGTGCCACCTCTGGCACACGTGCCATAGGTTCACCACCACTGTGCTATGGTAATAGAGTAGACCCTACTGTCAGTGACTCAACGCCAAGTGTCAGGTGGTGGTTAACTAACCTGACAACCCTGAGGACTAATGGCTTTGGGTGCTGAAGTCCCCACTTGGCTCCATCTTGAGGAAGGGCAGCAGCTTTATCAATCCTGGCCTGGGGCCGATGAGGACATTGTGTGCCAAAAGGGCTCAGGACCAGAAAGTGGCTTGTGGAACTTGATCAGTGGTATGGGGTCATGCTGCAATGTGGAAGGCAGATGAAAGGCCACTGGGTTATATTCTCAGGACAGTCTTCATGGCTGATTGCCATAAGGATCACAAATATTCTGATTTGGATATGGCAGAAGAAGAAGAGTCGTCCAGAAAACAAAAAAATACCTATCCCTAGTTTTCATGTCCTGACCTGGTTGATAATGGCTCAGAAACATTTGCTTGCCACAGTTGTTACAGGTTAATTAATTAGGGACACCTTGCCCTGATAACCCAAGGCGTTAATTAAGTCCTTCAGAGTCAACTTTTGGGAAGACACAAGTGTTGATGATTTACCAATTAGCAAGGAATGTCATTGTCAATATTCCAATCAGACAGTTACCCTTCAATCAGTTCTCCAATTAAGAAGGAATGTCTTGTGAGTCTAGTCAAAATGAAGAGTTAATTGGATTAAAGATATCTAGGGTGGTGTAGTGGATAGGGTGATGGGCTAGTCCTCAGGATCTTAACTTAATAGTACATCACAAAGTGTATAACTAATACAGTAATACCTCATATAACATTAGTATCGAATAACACTAAAATCGCATAACATCAAGGAATCTGGGGGGAAGAATTGCATCAGATAACATTAAGATCCTATGGGATGCTTCAGATAACAACCACGAAAGCCTGTGTGGTTACAATGTATCTCTATGGATCCCATAGAGGATCAGATAACACTAAAAATCATATAACACCAAGACTTGTGGAACCAGGTTTTAGTGTTATATGAGGTTTTACTGTACTTGTGTTTCTTCCAGTCATTGTCAAAAAGAGGTATCCTGATACATCAAGACACTTGGTAATGTATTTATTTATTTAAGAAAATCTCCTGCTGGGAGACTTTCCACTTCTGCAGAGGAAGAAATATAAACTAAAATAAATATCCACACAGCATTAGCAGGGGGAAGGGTTTCTTCTAGCAGAGAAACACACATCCACGACTGTCTTGCAAAACATTCTTGAAAACTATCAAAATCACAACAAACATCTCATAAACCCACTCAGCAGGAAGACCTGTTTGAAAATGTTGATTGTCACCTGCATGCGCACAGTAAGTGAAAATTTGCACCGCCAGTCAGAGCTGTGGTCCCTGATTATAATCGCCTGCTGATTGTTATTATTTTCCCCCCCCCCCATAATGTGAATATTTTATATGATGCACACTCACCCAACCGTTGGCCAATTGGAACCTCCAAGCTAAGATGGGAGATAAAGAATGTAAATAGGAGGAAAATTGGCAACAAAGGAATTGTGGAATTAATATTTAGCAATCGTGTGTGCCAGAGGCTTAATGTGATAAGCTGAACCTAGACCTCAGCGTAAAGAAGCTAATTTCATTTACTGAAAAGTGCAAACGACTCAGCAGGCCGTGATAAAATAGCTCTTTTCACCGCTTTAGTTGTCTTCTTGCAGGACTAGGGTGGGTTAGTAGTTAAGACAATGAACTTGATTGCTAGAAGGTCAGCAGGTTAGCAGTTTGAGACCTGAGTGCTACATGATGGAGTGAGCTCCCATCGTCAGTCCCAGCTCTTGCCAACCTGGCAGTTCGGAAGCAAAAAATTGCAACTATATAAATAGGTACCTCTTTGGTGGGAAAGGTAACAGCGTTCCATGCCCTTGTTGTGATCCAGCCCTCCTCCGACTCCAGAGATGACCTGGATCAGGAGGCACTTCCTATGCCCAGCCCAGTTCTGCTTGCACCCGAACCTCAGAGTGTCCTGTGCCAGGAGTTTCACCCTGCTTCTGGCTCAACTCTGTTTCCTCAGGCAGATGACCTGTCAGATCAGAAGTCTGACTCTGACAGAGATCAGCCCTCAGTCAGGGAAAGGGCCAGAAAGGAGCTACACCTGCAATGCAAACAAGCTAGAACAAAGTACCAGAGAAGGCTCCCAGCTGACAGGGATTAGCTGGGAGGCTTATAAGCAAGCGTGTTGTAGCATTCCAGCGTTAGTACAATTCTTCAGTGCAAAGACCAACACCCTACTTGACTTTGGATAGCCTGCCTAGATCCTGACCTGCCTGCCATGACCCTGACTTCTCTGCCAACCCTGACAATGCCCCTGGACACCCTTTGGATTAGACGCTGGGGTGGGTCAGCACAGCCTTCCAGAAGAGATGAAATGGCTTGTGGTAGAATTCTGGCTGCCATTTCAAACCATATTGTGTCATATTCCTCAATGAGGCAGTCACTTCTTCAAAATGCACGAATCTTGTTATGTTGGTTTTCTTTCTCTCACCACCCCAAATTATGCAAATTTCTGAGGCAAGCACTTTCCTGTCTCACAATGAGTCTTTGAGAACCGCGATACGGATACTGTACTCCAGTCAAGACTCTTGAATCCAAGAAAAGTTCCTGTTCTCTCCCTAATTATTTTGTAGCACATTGAAAGCTCTCTTCAAAAACAAGGTGGGACCAGTTTCCTTCAAAATGCATAATCAGTCAATCATATAGTAATGATTGACAGGCTGTTCTATTGTAAGAGTGCTTTTCATACTGCATTTGAATGGGAAAAAGGTCACTTTTTAAGAAGATGATTCCATTTTATGAGTGCCCGTAATTTCTCTTTCTAGAACAGGGGTGCCTAAATTATGACCTGTGGGCCGCATCCAGCCCACGGGCCATAGTTTGGGCACCCCTTGTTTAAGCAGAGAAAATGGCAGCTTAAAATCAGCTTCTGCTTCCTGTGAGAAGAATCACATGACCGGCCCACTAAACCACGTGACTGGCCCATGGCCTGCAAAGTTTGGGGATCCCTGCTCTAGAAAAATAGCCAGTCCCCCCTCCCCAAGCTTTCTTTGTCTTGGCAGGGGGTGTTAAAGGCGCTGGATGGAAGGAGAAGAACGAACAAACTGTAGATTTAATGAAGCATTTGAAAATACTTCTACGCTTCCTCTGTAGCTCTTTCCAACCCTTACTGATTTAACAAGCTGTTTTTTGCCTTCATATGTCATGTATTGGAGTTTGATGCAGCTCTTCCTCAGCCAGGAGGGCTTCCAGCTCAAGCTGTGGGGGTTGATTAAAAGGCAGGGCTTTTGTGGCTGTTTAGTTGCTGAGAAATAATATCTTGTACATTGCATTTCCCACCCGCTTAAGGAACATTTCATTTGCAAAGTACTAGCTCAGGAGTCGAGGTGAGGGATTGGTTTGTTCCAGCAACCAAAACATTACATCTGCTGCAGTAGGGTGAGTTGCAATCAATGGGTCCTCACCTATGGAAAGCTGAATTTTGATCCTTGGGGACACATTGAAAGATACAGTCTTCTTCTTCGGTAGGTGTCCAGTTGTTGAGTAACTTCTTGCAGTGTGTATCTACACTTAACTTCATCCTATTGAATACTAGGACATGTTGTCTTCGACTGCAACTCCGAGAAGGCATTTTTCTCCCGAAGCAGGAAAAATGTCATTGGTGTGAATTTGTTTAAGGTGGATCCCAGCTTGCCACGAAGTGACCCTCACACTATGATAACGGAGGCATCTCCTGCGGCACACACGAAATGAGACATGCAGGATTCAACACCAGGACTGCAATGGACTGCCAGAGCCTTGAGGATATGGACAAAGTGTACCTTCACAGCCAGTCCATCTGGCATGGCTTCTCTGTCTCCATGACCGTTGGGAATCAAGAGTTCCTCCTCTGCTCATTTTGCCAATGGGCCCATTAGGATGGTTTCCAGTGGCATTTCCTCCACTGAGGGGGAACCTACCTAAAGGGGCTCATCTGCCCATAGCCATTGGCCCCATTTAGGGAGTCAGGTTAGTTAACTGCTGCCTGACACTCAGCGTTGAGTCACTGCCTGTACGGTCTACTCCATTACTGTAGCAGGACATGTAGACAATGATTTTAACATCCATGATAGGTGGAAATGACATTGGATAGAAATTTTGCCCTACAATGTCAAAGCCTGCCATGCATTTCAGAGAAAACATCTGGATTTGACCAGCCCGGTGTCCTATGGACAACATTGGATGGAACCATAGTAGATGTGCAGATGCCTTTTATAAGTGGGGCAAAAATAACATTATTGCATTATTTTGGAGAGGCTGAAAAATAAACTACCTAGCTCACTGATGGCGAACCTTGGCACTCCAGGTTTTCTTGCACTTCAATTCCCAGAACCCCAAGTCAACACTCCTGCTGATCAGGGCTTCTGGGAATTGAAGTCCAAGAACACCTGGAGTGCCAAGGTTTGCCATCACTGACGTAGTACATAACGACAGAGTGCCAAAACTGAGGCTATAATGGAGATTTTGCTGATTTCCTGCCTGTGACCAGTGAAGCAAAAAATTATGTTCACAGTTTAGATATATATCTATAATTTTATACTTCACATTTTCTATCTTGTAATTTATCTCTTGTGGCGCTTTTATGGAATTGCTTTTGATAGAATCATAGAATAACTGACTTGGAAGGGGTATTTTAGGCCATCAAGACCAACTCCCCTGCTCAGTGCAGGAATCCGAATCAGAGCATATTTGACGGATGGTTACTTTTCAATTCTCTCTTGAATGTTTCCAGTATTGGAGCCCTCAACTCCTCGCGAGGCAGTTTTGGTTCCACTGTCGTACTGCTCTAACCACGAAGACATTTCTCCTGATATTCAGTCTATATCTGGCTTCCTTTAGTTTGAGCCTGTTATTACACACTCTACATTCCGGGATGACTGAGAACAGATCCAACTCCTCCTCTTTTATTGAATTGTCATGTGAATATATCAAGTGACTGATCCATCGATCCATTGATCCATCCATTGATCCATCGATCCATCCATCCATCCATCGATCCATTGATCCATCCATCCATCCATCTATTGATCGATCCATCCATCCATCCATCCATCCATCCATCGATCCATCCATCCACAACTTGTAGCGTGGTGTTCACCACCAAGAAGCTCTAATTTACTATTCTAAATTTCAGCATACATTCCTACATAGTTCACCAAACTATAAACCCTAGGATGGTGCAGAATAGAGGCTTGGGAGTAAAGGGTAAAGCATGCTCATTGGAGACACATCTGAAGGCTGAGATGTTAGAAGAGGCCCTCATGAGAAGCTGTGGGTTCAGGGGACCTACCTTCTCCTGGACGAATCTACAATCCAGCTCTTCTGTCATCAATCCTACAACCACAGGGGCAGATGGGGCCAAGGAGCTTGAGCAAGATCAGTAAATTAGTATCTAGTATGTTGGGGGCAAGAAAGTCTGGCCAGGTTATCCTGCTATGGTCATAGAGTAGACCCTACTGCCAGTGACTCAACACCAAGTGTCAGGTGGTGGTTAACTAACCTGACAACCCTGAGGACTAGCAGCCTGGGCAAAGTCCACAGGGGAAGGGTGATGGTCCCCAAGTGGATTAAATCCCACTTGAATCCATCTTGATGGCGGGCAGCAGCTTCATCAATACTGGCTCGGGGTTGAGGAGGACTTTGCGTGCCAAAAGGGTTCAGGACCAGAAAGTGACTTGTGGAACTGGCTCAATGGTATGGATGTCATCCTGCGATGCAGAAAGCAGATGAAAAGCCACTGCATTATATTCTCGGGACACTCTTCATGGCTGATTGCCAAAGAGGATCGCCAGTACGTATTCAGATTAGGATACAGCAGAAGAAGAAGAAACATTTGAGGGCAAAATGCGAATTAACTGGTGAACCACCAGAGAGGTCACTAAACACTATGGGGCGATATATAAGTGTGATTGCTATTGTTATTGCTAAAAAAATAATAATTCTCCTGTGTTTCTATCAGTGCTAAGCCTGCCATATGGCAAGACTCCCTGCCATTAAATGTGGCTCCGGTTGACATCGCTGCTGGCTGGTGGCAGGAAGGTTGGAAGTAACAGCTGGAGTGTGCCGAGGGACGTGAGGAGCATCTGCCTTCTGAGCTGAACCTTCTTCCCTTGTGCTGGAACAATGTGCAGCTGTCACCAGCTGGACCTCCATTGTCAATGAGGTCCGACCCAGGTAAACAGATCTTCTGGATGTCATGGCATGAGCACATTTTGCAAAAGGAATGCCATGAATTACGGGACAAGACATTGCGGCTAGGTCTGCTTCCATGCCGTTCTCTGATCATTCTACCTCTGCCAATGTGAGCTGTATTTTGAATTATGAATTTAATAGCACTTTCATAATTGAGTGTCTTTTTCTCCTACTACAACTCCCAGGGTATTCCTACCAATATAGATCCTGGCCAAATTCATCAAGTGATTTTTGGGAATTGCGGTTCAAAAGATCTAGCTGTGCTGTGCGCTAGCATTTAGATATAAAGGCCCAGATGTTCATATGGGTCGGTCTTCGTAGGGTTCAGGTTATTGCATAATCAGGACTTGCCAGTTGTACCATCAACATACATGAAAGTGAGCTGAAATTCAACTCTAATTGTATGGTCCAGACATTTTTGAAAAGGAACGTTTTGTTTTGTGCTATGACACACATGTGCAGCAAGATGCATATAGGGGGATATACAAACTCTCTGATACATATCGTAAGAGAGAGAGTATGAGAGAGATACACAGCCTGCCTATCATTACGACAAGCCAGGCTGCGGTGACTCACTGGTTAAGAAGCTCACTTTGTTAGCTGAAGGCCAGCAAGTAGGCAGTTTGAGACCTGGGTACTGCAAGATGGAATGAGCACCTGTCTCTGCCCCAGCTCTTGGGGACATGAAAGGAGCCTCATTTGGGCGTTCCCTGAGCAGAGTTTCTTCCGCAAAAATCCTTTCAACTCCAAATAATTTCTGACACGAAATTATTATTATTATTACTACAAGATTCTTTGCTAACAACTGAAATAATGGATGCTATAAGTAAAAATAAAGATCTCTCTTGCTCAAAAGCCATGGCTGACTCTAGGACTCATCTCCATTTACAGCTAAAAAGCCAGCACTGTCTACATCTGAAGACATTTCTGCAGTCACTTGGCAGGCATGACACATGGAATGCTTTTAGCAGTACCTATTTTCATTCATTCATTCATTCATTCATTCAATTTGTATAGCCGCCCCAATTGACATGCGACTCTGGGCACAATCTAGTTGCAATTTCTTGCCTTTGAACTGTTAGGTTGGCAGGAGCTGGGACAGAGGACAGGAGCCCACTCCACCACAGAGCACTCAGGTCTCGAATTGCTGACCTGCCAATCTTGTGGTCACCAAGCTCGGCATCTTAACCACCCAGCCACTGCGGCCCTGAGGGCTGCTATAGCTTGGCTTTATTGCCAGCTATTCCCTGCCTAGCTGTTTACATTCCCACATGGAAGGAAATGAAATGTAGCCTCTGGATAACAGTACAGAGGTCTATCTGTCACTGCAGCATGAGCCAGTGCGATACAGCACACCCAGTTATAAGTGTGGGAAGACACTGATCGAACATCTTAGTGCAACGGTAAAACTCTCTAAGTAGCTTAGGGCACTCAGGCTAATCCACCTTCTCAGGATGAATGCCTGATGCTATGTGGCCTTGTGACCCTTTAGTGAGTAAGACACTGAACTGAAGGCTGGAAGGTTGGTAGGTCAGCAGTTCAAGACCCAAGTACTGCACGATGTGAGCTCCCATCTCTGTCTCAGCTTCTGCTAACCTAGCAATTTGAAAGCAAGAAACTGCAAGTAGATAAATAGGTAGGTACCACTTTGTTGGGAAGGTAAACAGTGTTCCATGCAATTGGGTGTCTAGTCATACCTGCCACATGTCCATGGAAATGTCTGCAGTGCTGGCTCTTTTGACTACAACCAGAGATGAGCACTGAACCCCAGAACTGGATTTAGCTGGTTTTAGAGCAGCTTGAAAGCGTTTGGCTTCTTGAGGGGAGGAGAGGGGAGGTGGCAGGGATTCTGTGCAGTTGGGAAATTAGATTATTTTTAAAAAACCCTATTTCTTGTTTGATTCCAGGCATCGTTGTCGTGGAGGAATGTTTGAACGCTTCACCTCCCTGTGCTAGGCCTGCTGCTGGAAAACCTACATTTCCCAGGGGAGTGGCAGAGGCGCATATGCGCAATCCAATTCGGGCATCAACGGTGATTTGACAATCTGGGAAAGCTCACTTGAAAAACAGACGTGCCGCTTTTCCAGAAACCAAAACCTTCCTCTCCTCTTGAGGGCATCATAGAGGGTGCTAAAGAGACAACGAAAGTCATGCCAAAAATGTCCAGAGATGGTTGATTATAGATCCCAGAGAAGCGCATGTTTCCTGTATCTCCTCTGATTGGGCTGTATAGCTCAGGAGTTCTCATCCTTTTTAAACCAGGGCCCGGGTCACACTCCCTCAGACAGCTTCATTGGCCAGATGGCCATTTTGCCCTTCCTCCACCCCATGGCACCTCTGGGTATGGTGGAGGCAGTGGAGAGCCACATGAAATGGTGCCACAGGCCGCATCCAGCCCACTGGCTGCAGTTTGAGAATCCCTGGTACAGCTCTTTGTATGAATCACTGTCCTTTGATATTCTTCTCTGCTTCTCCTTGGCTTTCTCTTCTGGCCATTGATGGTTCACAGTTCATCCCTGCTGAAAGTAGTCATCCTTCGAGAGCTTTGCTTAGCTTTCCATTGCCATGACAGCACCTGGATGTGACAGTTTCAGGGATACAAGAGGGAAGATAACAAGCGACTGTTTGCATAGCACTGACAGAATGTTTTATTCAAGGAGAGCTAAGCAGAGACCACCGATGGGAAGTGTCTACAGAGGTTGAGAAAGCCAACGGAGGAAGGAGGTTTGGGGCAGCAGAAAGAACAAATGGAGGCATAGAATTGATTTGGCCTTTTGGTTGTGATGGTCGTGGTGATTCTTGTAGTCTAACGTACAAAAGGAAAGTTATTACTTCAAAGACCATGTGGAAAACGAGGAGGGAAGCATCCAGCATCCTCAAGGCAGGCATTAAATCACCATGATTTTTTTTTTGGCTGTTTGTCCACCATGCCTCTCTACGAAGACTGCCTGGCACAATAAGACCATGTCATGAGATTGCATTAATATTTTTTTGCCTGTCAGACGAAGATATCTTTTGATTTCGAAAGCTTGCAATGTTTTATTTTGTTTTAGCGGCCCAAAATAAAGGTGTCGCCTTCCTCTTGCATCCCCTGCATTTTTTTAATGACTTGAACATAGACCATAGTTTCCTTTGTTTGCTAAGGGTACCTCACACTTGTTATAAGCTCTCCTAAGGCCCGTCAGTTTTCTAATGGATTCTAGCAGAGTCCAAAGACCCATTCTACCATTCATCAGCTGTCATTTCCTCAAATCTTTTCTCTCTTGTGTTTACGGAAACCTGTTTGTGTTTATTGGTTGCAATGTTTTTTTTTCTCTTGAGATTGTGATTCCTTTAAGTGGGCCTGGAGTGTGCTTGAGCATCACTTCAATAAACAACTAACGAGCGCCTCAGGCTGCCTTACCAGTGTCAAGAAGAGATGTTGATTTGAAACAGAAACCGTTGAGTCCAAGCAACCTTGGAGTTGCATGTCCAACGCAATCAAATCTGCTTTCTCTCCCAGCGCCTGCCAAACTAACAGTTCGAAAGCAAGAAACTGGACATAGATAAGTTCGAAAGCAAGAAATTGCATGTAGATAGGTACCATTTCGGTGGGAAAGGCAACGGCGTTCTGTGCACTCTGGTGTCTAGTCATGCCTCCCACATTCCCACAGAAACTTCTACAGATGCAGACAGCGCTGTCTGTTTGGCTGTAAACGGAAATGAGCACTGAACCCTTGAGTTCGACACGACTGCTTTAACATCCTATTCCTCTATCTATCTCCTCTTAGGGGCTGTGGTGGCTCAGTGGTTAAGAAGCTCACCTTGTTAGCTGGAAGACCAGCAAGTTGTCAGTTCGAGATCCGGGTACTGCATGACGGACTGAGCGCCCATCTCTGCCCCAGCTCTTGGGGACATGAAAGGAGCTTCATTCGGGCTTCCCTCGAGTAGAGTTTCTCCAGCAAAAATCCTTTCAACCCAGAATAATTTCTAACACAAAATTATCTCACCTTTCTATCCAGATCCTGAAAGTTGACTGGGGAAGAAGAGGGTGGGAGGGGAGGAAGGAAGGAATAAAGGAGTTCTCAACCTTTTATAGCCGGGGGCCAGGTCACGATCCCTTAGAAAACTTCAGGGACCGGATGGCCATTTTGCCCTTCCTCCACCACATGGCACTTTCTGGATGTGGTGGAGGTGGTGGTGGGGACACATGAAGTGGTGCCACAGGCCACATCCAGCCCACAGGCCACAGGTTGAGAATCTCTGGAATACAGCCTTCTTTACAACTCCAGTCTAACTCCATTTACCAACTTAGGCCTTGAGTCAGTTTCTTACATAAGAAATGGGAAAAGTGGAATGCGAGGGAGGAGGGCATGTGGTTTAGAGGGGGGCAGGCAGCATTTCTATCAGAATGAAAAGAAGAAAGTCAAAGACGGAGAATCAGCCCCAGGCTTGCTACTCTTAAAAGGAAGGCCTTTCTTCTTCTTTAAATGAAAGGAAATGGAACTTCTAATAACAGAAGAAGATTAGTTAGTGCTATTATCTCCTAGAGCTCCAGGCATCCGGGGTTGATTTGTATCCATGGCATATTTTTGGCCTGCGTTGAGTTCAAAGGAAGCCGGATTCAGAGCCTGCTGCCTGGGCCCGCGAATTGCTTTCGGTTTTCTGATCTCTGCCGTCACTGTTGATAAGAGAGGCAGTCCGGACTCAGAAACAGAATAGCCCCAGTGGCAACTTCAAGTTTGAGATTTGTAGCTTGTTAGAATCTCGGAAGGGTTTAGTCCACCATTGGAGGTTCATCAAAATCAAGATCTACTTTCATAGGAATGTGGAGATATCTCAAGATAAGTGTCCGTATCACTCGATGGACTGGATTGACTGCCTGGCATGTTTATCCTGCTATGGTAATAGAGTAGACCAGGGATGGCGAACCTTTTAGAGATCGAGCCACCGCAGTCCCTACTGGACTGGAGACAAAGGCCAAAAGGGTAATTAACAAGACAAGTGGAACATCTGTCCACGCCGGCCACCTCACAATGAACCCAATGTGTGATATTCGTCTAGGCTCAAAGAACTCATGCGCTGACTCAGCGCTTCTAAGCCTTGTGTAAAAACTGTACCCATGAAGAAACACAAGCGTGGCCTCCTTTGGTGACTCTTTTAATTAGCAGCACGGAAATTGTGCAGAATGTGCGAGGGAGTTGTACAAGGTTAGGGAAGAAGTCAAGTGGCTAATTAGTAGTTTTATAGCTTCCTTTTGTTTGAAGCAAAATCACTGGTCGTTCCTTCTTCACTCCCCATTGGACATAATATGATTATATACACAGAGACTTAATAATAGAATTCGTTGGGGGGGGGGAGGATAACATGAGACCCTGCTCCCTTCCTGACTTACTGTCTCTAATTCTCTCTCTCATCGGCTTATTTCCCCCAATACTATCAAGTGAACCAAAACACACCAGAGGATAAGCTGAGGTCTTCAGAGAAACACCCGCATCACTTCAGATGTTTTGGATGCCAATTCCTAGAATCCCTGGGCATGTGTGAATGTGGATACAGAACCTGACTCATTTGCTGGTCTGCCAAGAAGGTGGCTTCATTTCGGCCAAAAGATATCCCCCTACACTGGCTGGAAGCTGTGGCTTGAGTAAGAGATCTAATCCCCTGGGTCAGACTTCAGGCATCCCAGAGTGCAGGATTAGACCCAAAGCATCCTTCAGGCATACCTCCGTGCATATATTTGGGCTACCTCCAGGAAACTTTTCTCACAATGAAACCAAGGAGTAAAAGACCGCTGCGGAAAGGGAAACTCTAAAGACTACTTTGCACCATTTCTAGGAAAGCATTCAGGGACGTTTTATTATAGCAGTGTAATATTACTGTAATAGGGTTTTATTTCCGTAGTCTACAGTAAATGGTTTATTCTCACAGCACGTTGTTAAAGCCCATTTCCACATGTTTGCTTCTATTAGCTATTGTCTATATAGTGTAAAGTTTTAGGATGTTGGGGGCTCTTGAGTTCTCCTGGATTATATTCAGCTGCTTTCTCTGTTGGTTTAGTTCAGGGGTTCTCAAACTTTTCAAGATGGGGGCTGGGTCATGCCCTCTCAGTCAGTTTCAAGGGCCGGATGGCCGTTTTGCCCGGCCTGCCCGATGGGGGTGGCCATTTTGTCCCAACAGCTTCAAAGGGGGTGGCCATTTTGTTCCTCAAATGCCCTTGGAGGGGTGGGGATCACATGAAATGGTGCTGCAGGCCAGATCTGGCCTACAGGCCTTAGGTTGGGAACCATTGGTTTAGGTAGCTACACTCCAGTCCTTTCATTCCTCAATTATTCACAGAATATGGGGGATTTTTAAAAAAATGTCACGGGACCTCTCTGAGGAGAGAGACCCTGCGGTCTAGCTTGGAAAGGCATGGATGTTCTTTTCTTGTCACATTTCTTCTGCCTCGTGGCTCCTTTTCTTGTCCGCAGAGGGAGTCAGACACAATCCAGAACGAAAACCACTCTCAGAGCAAATCTGCCTTGTTATTTATTTCACCTACTCCCACCATGCCATTGGGGTGCAAGCTCAGCAACATCAAATCTTCAGGGTAGAATGGCTTTCGTCCCCCTTGGGTCCTTTTAAATTAAAACCTAATTACATAGAGATGTGATGATTGGGGAACTGTGAGGGGGGGGGGACAGAAGCGTCCCTATAGTTCCTCTCCTCCCTCAACATTATTAGTTGTTTTTTACTGGCCATCACCAGCTAATTAAAGCTTGTCAGTTCCATTTACTTGGGTGGGAGGACGACGGGAGAGAAGGAGGAGAAGGAGAAGAAGAAGGCCTTCCATTTGTCTTCTGCATTACAGCATGACACCCGTACCACTGATCTCATTCCATGAGTCACTTTCTAGTCCTGAGCCCTTTTGGCACGCAAAGTCCTCCTCAGCCCTAGGCTAGGATGGCTGAAGCTGCTGTCCTCCATCAAAATGGATTTAATCCACTAGGGGACCATCACCCTTCCCTGTGGACATCAGTACCCAAAGCCGTTAGTTCTCAAGGTTGTCAGATTCGTTAACCACCATCTGATGATCGGCGTTGAGTCATTGGGAGTTGGGTCTACTCTATGACCATAGCAGGATAACCTGGCCAGACTAGGGAGGGACCGCGATACTTGTTTATAATTTTTCTTCATTTATGAGAATCGACACGTACACAGGTTGAATGTAGACACCACTGTCCAGCTATGCTTCCTCGCTTTTCCCTAGTCAATCAACCTGTTCACCCCACCTCAGAAGTTATCAAAGCCAAGCGTTATTAAAATACATGAAGCACAGCTGGGATTGTTAATTATTTACATCAGAGGAAAGCTGTGGAAAAATATATATCTGTTATTATAGAGTACCAGCCTAGGATAGTTGGGTAATGGCTGGTAAATTATTAAATGCTCAAGCTTCTTACTCTGTCCTAACCATCTCACCATCCTACGTAACACATGTTGAAAGAACTCCCTCCTTACAAGAACACTTGGTGCTGTCTCTGGCTCTCCATCTATTCTCTAAGGCTTGGGTTCCCAACCTAAGGCCTGTGGGCCAGATCCAGCCCATGGCACCATTCCATGTGATCCCCCACCCCTCCAAGGACATTCAAAAAACAAAATGGCCACCCTTCAAAGCCTTTGGGACAAAATGGCCGCACCATCATGCAGGCAGGGCAAAATGGCCATCCAGCCCTCGAAGCTGACTGAGAGAGCGTGACCCGGCCCCTGGCTTGAAAAGGTTGGGGATCCATTGTCTAAGGGCCACTGTCTTCTTCCCAAGGATGAAAATGGCTTCTGGGGTATGAATTCATTAGCTGAAGAACTTGAAGACACTTGTCAGGACTTTGATTTCTTGCTTCAAGCACCCAAACGTTCTGCAGAATTCTGGGGGTTTGTGAATCTGCAAATTCCCGAAATCCCATGCTTGGTAAATTGAGAGCTCATAGCTACCCAGGTGCTGCTGGTACAGATAACCCTAGCAATAACCTGATATAGGATTGCAGTTCTTTTATCTTCTCATGGATGGCTCCCATTAGCAATCCAGTAGACCCATGAGCTCCCTCTTCCAGGCCATTGGGACAACATCTGATGAGGACATCTCCAGTTACATTATGTCTTTCTCATGACACCACCCACAGCAACCTGTCATTTTCATCTGTAGGCCTCTAAGGCTTCCCTCAAGCTCCTACCTGTCAGAGGAGACCATGAATTATGCAGCTGTCATCGTACCATCAGGTCATTCTTTCCTGTCCCTCCGAGTCATCATCTGCCAACAATTCCCAATGTCGAGCTGTTTAATTTACATCTTCATTTGCCAGCGATTCCCTTCCGTGATCGGCATTGAGTAGAGTGGAGTCTCTCTAGAGATAAAAGTTGACGGGCAGGAATTGGACACTGGACATGAAAGCATACCAAAATAAAAGAAGTTGAATTGTGGAATGTATTAATCTCCTCAAACGCTCCACTTTTGACATCACAACTACTGTATAACACTTAAGGAGCGGGGAGGAGTCAAAGAAGAATTAGAACATGAGAAGTCTGGAATTGGCAAATTGTTCATCAGGAGTAAAGGGGCAAAATGTGACAGTAGATATTGCAGTAATGACATGTGGCAGGCATGCCTAGACTGAATGGGATACTGTTCACCTTCCCACTGAAGTGGTCCCTATTTATCTACGTGCAATTTCTTGCTTTCGAACTGCTAGGTTGGCAGGAGCTGGGACAGAGACAGGAGCTCACTCCGGGAATCATACTCCGACCTTCCAGTCGTCATTTCAGTGTCTTAACCACTCAAGTTATCTAGCCAGAGCTGGATCTGGGACATCTGATGGGAGATCCAAGTTGAGAAAAGCCACTTTCTCTGGGCTTTCCACCATCCACTGCCCATGGAGTAGATTATAGCTTTCTCCAGTGCAGTTGTCAATGAGACTACAGAGAGCAGGTCAACTCTGGTGAGAAGTGCCATCCTCCCCTATTACATAGACACACATCTGGTTTCCCCTTAAGCTTGAGGGTTTATTGTAGTTGGGTTTTAGAAGATGAATTAGACTCTGCCTGGGAAGGCGGTTCCTTGGCAGAATTGCCCCCTCCCTTCCGCCTCCATAGGTGCTAACGCATTTTGCTGTAGGATATTGTTGACAAGGTGAGCAGCATAGAGCTTTAACCTGTATCTTTCTTTAACCTGTATCTTTCTTTGCCTGTCAAAGCTTTTAAATTTCTCAGAGACGGTTAATGCTTTGAAATGATGGGAGGGATTCAGAGATCACCGTGTGAAGTGAGCCGGCCTATTGTTGAAAGCATAAGTATCCCTTTTGTATGCCTTCCCCATCCACGGGCAGGCATAAAAAGAGGACAGAAGCCAAACCCAGCTCTGGCAGTGTTTGGATATTTGAAGAAGACGACAAAGGTTTGGTGGAAGAGATGTAAAGTTGAGCAATCATTTCAGCATTACCTTTCCACAGCTATCATTTATTTGACTGAACCAAAGGCATGGATATTACTCTTCCATACAGCTCCCTGGTGGCTCAGTGGGTAAAAGCACTTTGCATGGAGACCAGAAGGACGGGGTTCAATTCCCTGAGAGCTGCAGGATGAGGGGACATGAAAGGAGCCTCATTTGGGCATTCCCTGCAAAAATCATTTCAAACTCTAACATGAAAACACACACTCTTTCATACCACTTGAATATAGTTTCTGCTCCTTTCTTCCATAGTTCTAGCTTTTCAGAAGGTGGCCTATCCATCCATCCACCTATCTATCATATGCAAGACAGATAGACAGATAGAAAGAAAGAAAGAAAGAAAGAAAGTGTGATGCCACACTATAGCAATCAACTAGGAGGGGAGAAACAATTACACTTTCCTTTCTCTTCTGCAGAAGAGCAGGGGAAGTGTTTCAATTTGCCCATATGGCAATTACATGCGATTAAGCCCCTCCTCTATCCTCAAGCAATCTGAAAACCAGCGAATCCAGACTGTTCCACAAGGGGCAGTCTAGACATGTTCTGAGATGGGTCACATGTCCTTCTTTCTTGGGGATGCATCCTGTCTCCAAATTTCAAGGCAAAAAATGGAGAAAGGGAAAGCCATTTTGGTTTGGTTTTCCAATACAGGTCAATGAGCAGGATGATAATCCAAATTCACAAATCAATCCAAGTCTGGAGGATGGATCTGAATAGGTGGGACCCTCACCACCACAGACCAAAGAAGGACCCATCACATCTCCAAAAAGAATCATGGGAGCCTAATTGGTCTCCTCCCTTTTCAACATCTCCCCCCCTGCCCCCAAATCTCTGAGACACACAGATGAAGCTTGGGATGCTCTTCCTAGCTTTTCTTCCTATCTGCAGTAAGATGATGTTAACAAGCACAAAAGGCCTCCATAACAATCCAATGGGAAGCACTTTAGATATTGACCTTGTACTCATGGAAAGGTTCATTATCTTCTAAAATGCTGTCTCACAGCAGGAACATAGGAAACAATTAAGAAGAATCTAAAGAGAAGTAGCTGGTTAACTTGTCAGACAACAAGCAGGAAATTGTTAGGCACAGCTGAGACCTGGAGGAGGAGGAGGAGGAGGAGGAGGAGAAGAAGAAGAAATAGTAGTAGTTAGCATTTGGAAAGCTAAAGGAAAACACATCCACCATATGCAATTTGTAGCATCCCAAGACTTGCAATCACACACCTCACTTGTTAATCCTGACCCCCGGAGTGAATGTCTGAAACGAGTCAGCTGAGAAATCTATCAGGTAAGATGATGGGGGAAAGCCCTGTCTGGGGCAAGTGATATGAATGGAGGGGACAGATGGGTAGATTGACACCTAAAATAATCCCTTTTCTAGATCTACATGCGGATTGGTAAGCATCTGGGATATCCATACTCTGCAGGTTCTCAGAGACAATCTCCCTTCATAACTTTGATGGGGATAAAAGAGGTTGCCAGTTGAACATTGCTTGGTTAACTCTTGCTGGTAAAGAGTTAAAAATGCATGATTAGAATCCATGGTGGGCAAATGTCCTATATTGGGGTTTCCAGCCTTTTAAAGCCTGGGGCCAGATCATACTCTCTAAGTCAGGTTTGTGGGCCAGAGATTCCTTGCCTGCACGATGGGGGCAGCCATTTTATCCCAACATCTTCAAAGGGGGGTGGCCTTTTTGTTTCTTGAATGCCCTTGGTGGGGTGGGGGGCATGTGAAATGGCATCGGAGGACGGATCTGGCCCACAGGCCTTAGGTTGGAAACCCCTGTCCTAGACCGTTTTCCCAATTTCTCTCTCGCTCATATATACCTTTTATTCATTTAGGATATTATCACCTCTGGGAGATACAGTCTGGCTTTCCCCCATTCATAATTCAGCTTGACACGGCACAGCAAAAATCAATTCACACTTATAAGAAAGTGCCACAGCAAATTACTTCCTGGAGCATCAGAAGGGCTGCTTTCTCCTCTCCCAATGACTCTATCTGCGGTGCTGAGATGTCCCCTGCAAATTAACCCCTTTGGCTTCTTCGGGTTCGGCGAGGGAATGCCGGGCTGGCTGCAAAACTCGAGCAGTGGGCGGGGGAGAGTCAAAAGGCCACGGCTCCGGTTTGGGTCACGTCGCTCTGCTAAATATCTCGCCGCATTGAAGCAAGCTCTGGGCTGGAATTTGGTTCTGTGTTTCCTCTCTCTGTCCATTTCATCGCAATGAAATTAGTTTTGGGATTTATAGGTAAGGTCTAGGGCAGTGATGGCCAATCTTGGCACTCCAGGTGTTCTTGGTTTTCAATTCCCAGAAGCCCAAGTCAGCACTCCTGCTGATCAGGGCTTCTGGGAACTGAAGTCTTAAGAACATCTGGAGAGCCAAATCTGAGAATTGGTCTAGATCAGTGTTTAGATCAGTGGTCTAGATCAGTGTTTCCCAAATGCTGGTGTTTGGACTTCAATTCCCAGAAGCCTAAGTCATTTCCCCAAAGCACTGATCAGCCAATGGACTGACTTAGGTTTCTGGGAATTGAAGTCTACCTGTGGGCTGTGTACCCCCTGTTGGGAACCACTGGTCTAGATCCATGATGGCCAACCTTGGCACTCAAGGTGTTCTTGGACTTCAATTCCCAGAAGCCCAAGTCAGCACTCCTGCTGATCAGGGCTTCTGGGACTTGAAGTCTTAATGTCTGGAGAGCCAAATTTGAGGACCTATGGTCTAGATCCATGATGGCCAACCTTGGCACTCAAGGTGTTCTTGGACTTCAATTCCCAGAAGCCCAAGCCAGCACTCCTGCTGATCAGGGCTTCTGGGAATTGAAGTTCAAGAACACCTGGAGTGCCAAGGTTCTCCATGACTGGTGTCGGTCAAGGTCTCCCTGAGCCCAAAAGCCAGTCGTGTCCGACTCTTTGAGGTGGTGCTCATCACTGTTTACAGCCAAAGAGCCAGTGCTGACTGCGTCTGCAGACATCCCTGTGGCCATGCGGCAGGTGTGACTAGATGCTGGAGGGTATGGAACATTGTTACCTTTCCTGCTGAAGTGGTACCTCTTTATCTACCTTGCAAATTCTTGCTTTCGAACTGCTAGGTTGGCAGGAGCTGGGACAGAGATGGGAGCTCACTCTGTCATGCAGCACTTGGGTCTCAAACTCCTGACTTGACGACCTTCCTGAACAAAAGTGCAGCCTTTTCAATCCAGGGACTGGGTCACACTCTCTCAGTCAGCTTCGAGGGCCGGATGGCCATTTTGCCCTGCCTGCACAATGGGGGAAGACATTTTGTCCCGACAGCTTCAAAGGGGGTATCCATGTTGTTTCTCAGATGCCCTTGGAGGGGTGGGGGCCACATGAAATGGCACTGTGGGCCAGATCCGGGGGCCCAGGCCTTTGGGTACCCCTGCCTTAAGGTATGGGCACAACCTCTCCCAGCTCAAAAAGAGGCAAAAAATAGTTTCCTACCGAATAAAATGAAGTTTATGTGCTCAAAAAAAAAAAGGAGGAATTTGTTTTCTTTATTCCATTCCATTTATATTCCACCCATCCAGGAAGTCTGCACACTCTGGGCGGCACGCAACATTAAATAAAACATAAGAACGCAATGTTAAAAATATACAAATATAAATATATGAACAACAATGAAGGCTAAGGCCAAAAATGTTCTAAAGGCGATGTGCACAGAAACCAAACAAAGAGAATAAATCCAGAACAAAATTAAATTTTGCAAGGAGGAGAAAAAAAAGAGAGATAGAAAGGAATGCCGTTTATTATCCTAATGCCGGAGTTCTCAACTTTTAAAGCCAGGGGCTGGGTCAGGCTCCCTCAGACAGCTTCAGGGGCTGGACGGCCATTTTGCCCTTCCTACACCACATGGCACTTCCAGGTTGAGAATCCCTGTCCTAATGCATGCCAACAGATTCTCCTTTAGGCTGCCTTTCTTCTCTGCATTTTAGCACCCCACGCTTGGGACAGAACCTGCTTCCCCGAACGTCTGACCCAGATAGACCAGATGGGAAGCAATTTCAGGACCGGCATCGGCCTCATCAAAGATGCAGAGCAAGGCAAGTCCAGCGTGAAAGTCCATGACCACCTCCTGGGCGGGCAGGCAGACGTCTTCCAGCTGCCTAATGGTGCGTACAGCCCGACTGGTTCCTATCAAGTTGCATTTGGAGGCTTGGCTTTTCCCCCCGTGCTAGCATCTGACATCATCTGCCGTTCCCTGTTAAGCTCTGGTCCAAACATCTCATGCTCCCCAGGAGGCCAGTCCCCCTTGAAGCTAGCTTGCAGAATTGAAGGATGACGACGCAATATTTCTTTCTTCTCTCTGTCTGGCATAAAGACTTCCTGGCAAGATGTGATGGTGAACCATGACATTCCAGGTGTTCTTGGACTTCAATTCCCAGAAGCCCAAGCCAGCACTCCTGCTGATCACCTCTGGGCAGACTGCCTAAGCCTAAAGGGACATGTTGTCTGGTAGCATCTAGAACTCCAGATGTTTTGGACTACAACTCCCAGATTCCCCATCCTGTGTCGCCAATGATAAAAGCTTTTGGATGCCTTTATCTAGGATGCCTTTATCTAGGATGCCAAAGATGCACCAGCCCTGATCCAGAAGGTCACATATATCCTAACCTTCATATGGTGGGAGTTGGAAGAAGCTTGTCTTGAAGCTCCTCTATTTTGGAAGGTCTTTTCTAACCTGGGCCAACATCTGGCATAAGAAGAAGTTTGATGGAACCAAATGACCTTGGTAAGATGTAATAGAGCTGCATTGTGTCTGGACTTAGTCCTGATGATTAAGGCTTCTCTCCCCTGGAGAGAAGCTCTAGTTGGCAGCCTTCATGACTTGAAAGGCCTTGCTCCATAATGGCAAACCTTGGCAATCCAGGTGTACTTGAACCTCAATTCCCAGAAGCTCTGATCCTCTGAGCAACCAGCCCCCACAGGCTGCCTTAGACCTATGGAAGGCAGGCAAGGAGCTGCCAGATAAATGGGAAGAACCACATGACTCTCTACCACCTGGCCAAGAACAAACATGTTTGAAAAGAAGGTTGCCCCAGTGGTTGCTTGGAAACTTCTTGGAGCCATCAGGTGAGGCTCCCAGAAGAATGGAGGTATCTCCAACATCATCACCAACAAAATAAATCAGAGGCAAGGAAAGATGACCTTCTAACTTTTGCTTTCTCCCACATCTTAGATCTACAGAGAAATTTGCAAAGTTATAATTAGTTCTTATGTGTGAAAAAAAATCAACTGGGTGAAATTATCAGCCATCTGCAGCTTGCCAACTTCAACAGCCACAGCTGTTCCCATTACGGAGAGGGCTGCGTCCGTCCCTTATGCTAAAGGAGAAACTGATCATATTTGTCAATATTTACATGAGAAAATTGATGCGTTTCTTTCAAAGGTATATTTTAAAAGCTTATGTTTTTTCTAATTTAGGGTGGAAGGGGAACTGATTTCATAAGAAGGAAGCTCCTTTGAAGCTCCGAGTTACAGAAGCATCTCCACCCCTAACTTCTTATCATGCCCCCAAGCCAGACTTCTTTAGAAGATTAAAGGCCAAGTTATCATTAAGAAGAATATACATTCTCCCTGGTTATCTTGCTTCCCTGCCCAGGATGGGATTGTGCCATGTGCCTCGACCATCAGATATGCAAATGAAGCCCACACTCACCCCCAGTGGCCAATCTTAGAAGACAGCTGCCAGAAGCCAAGATATAGAGCAGTCAAATAAAGTGCTAGGGCAGGCATTCTCAACCTACGGCCCACTGGCCAAACCTGGCCCCCGAAACCTTTTCAACTGCTCCTCCCTAACGTCCTCCTCGTTGCTGCCGACGCCACCTGGAAGCACTGAAAACCAGCAAAAATGCCTGATTGGCAGGAGTGTTGACTTGGGCTTCTGGGAATTGAGGTCCAAGAGCACCTGGAGTGCCAAGGTTCGCCATCATGGTTCTAGGGCAACCAGCTCGATTTTACCGCTTCTCAAACGACTGCTTTGAAAACCACGTCAAATGACAGCAGTCATTTGGGCTTAATTTCAAATCAATTTGGGAGACACCAGAAGGTGAGCTTTGTACAGCCGGTGAAACCCTCTTCTGCCTCTTCCTTCAAAAACAAAACAAATTTCAAGCACTAATTATATGAACTGTTTGGCAGAACCGAGAAATGATCTCTATTCTTCTGCTAGTCAAGCCTGCCATTCCGCTTCAAGGCTTCATCCCTTTGTCAAGGGTTCCTCTCCTCGGTTTCTTCTCTGCCTCTCCAAACCCAGCCAAATGAGACCGTCTTCCACTTTATTTTTACTCGTTCTGTGACAGCCTGTGGTGATTTCCTGGCCTATAAAACTTCTGGAACCCTCTCAAAGCATCCCGCAGGCCAGCTCCCGCCTTGCATTATGCATATCAGAGAGTAAACAAAAGACAAAAAAACATTGTGACACCTTAAAGAAGGGATTCTCAACCTGTGGCCCATGGCACTGTTTCACATGGCCCCCACTGCCTCCACCACACCAGGAAGTGCCATAAGGTGGAGGAAGGGGAAAATGGCTGTCTGGCCCCTGAAACTATCTGAGGGATCATGACCCGGCCCCTGGCTTTAAAAGGTTGAGAACTCCTGACTAAAAGACTAACTGCTGTATTTTAATGTTAGCTTTTGTGGATCAAGCCCACTTCGTCAGATATAAGAGTGAGACCAGCAAATGAGCTGGATTTTGTATCTCTCTTCATTCACACAGTGTGTTGTTGTACACCAGAAGCCTCCACTTGAACATTTAGGTCTTGTATTTAGGCACTCCGACCTTCAGCTTATTCAGGGTCCTCCAAGCGATGTAGTGAAGATTGAGTTCCTCAGCCATCTCCTCCCTTAATGTTGTTCCTTGTCCAGTGGGCTCCATCTTCCATCTTCTAATTTGGTTTTGCTGTTGAGTACCCTCAAGAATGTTTGTTCTTGCCCTAAAGCTCTACCTGGATCTGAGTTGGCAGACTTGAGTCTCTTGTCCATTCAGAGGATGTTGAGGGTCATTCTCTTGCTTGGTTCTCTCGGCGTCCATTGGTACTTCTCTCTTGATCTTGGGTGGAGCAATACAAACAAGAGGATATATTTTCTCAATTGGTGTAGGTTTGAGGAATCCTCTCATGAAGGCATCCCCGAGAACTCAACATGGACACAAATGTCACCTAAAGAAACAAATCTATTTTTGCTGCCCATTCATTGACACCCCTTTCCTGTGACAGCGTACCGCCAGAAACATGTGCCGATGAGGACTTAACTTTGGCCAACGACAAAGCCAAGAAAGTGGCTTCATTTTGGCAGTTCATTTTGATCCTGACATGAAAGAAGAATTGTATTAGAGGGGGAACACAGGATTTAATTCATTTTCTTAATGGTTGTATAAAGCAGATCCATGGTAAATTCCCTACCAAAATGGTTCTAGACACCCACACTATCAAGAGCAAGGGTCCTCAACAACCTTTTCAAGCCAGGGACCGGGTCACACTCTCTCAGTCTGTTTTGGGTGTTGGACAGCCATTTTGCCCTGCCTGCATGATGGGGGTGGCCATTTTGTCCCAAAAGCTTCAAAAGGGGTGGCCATTTTGTTTCTCAAATGCCCTTGGAGGGTTTGGGGGGGTACATGAAATGGCACTGCAGGCTAGATCCGGCCCACTGGCCTTAGGTTGCTCAAGAGTGTTTGTTCTTGCTATTAAGCTTTTTCCTGGATCTGAGCCTGTGGACTTGAGGCACAAACCAAAGGGTTAACTAGTTTGAATGGAGAGGCAGGTGGGTGGGTGGGGGGGGGAGCCCTAGAAATGTATGAAGCGCATTGGATTTTGCGGTTCTGGCTCATCAGACAATGGAGATTTCTCTCGGCTGAAAATAGCAGTGGAGAGGAGAAGTTATTAGCAACCGCCAGAGCATGCTAGTGCTGCGGCTGGCACAATGGCAGCCGTCTCTCCCCCTAGTGTTTCCGTGACACCGCATGGGTGTCCTTGGCCGGGGCAATTTAAGGCAGCGGAAGGTCAGAAAACCTCCTTGTGGGAAGCAGGGGAATGGTGGCAATCAATCTTCTTTAGCACGCAATCTGTAAGGATCTGCTTTAACTGCTCCCATTAAGTTCTAGACAGCGCCATCAGCGCGATAGGAAAGGCTTTATGCACAGTACTGTGCAAATGTCTTCAGCCAGTGATGGCCAACCTTGGCACTCCAGGAGCTCTTGGACTTCAATCCCCAGAAGCCCAAGTCAGCACGCCTGCTGGTCAGGGATTCTGGGAACTGAAGTTCAAAAACATCTGGAGTGCCAAGGTCCGCCATCACCACCACAGCAGGATAACATGGCCAGACTAATGTCAAACAGAGGAGAGAAATTTGAAGAATATTGAGGTGAGATGACATTAACCCCGTCACCAAAGATGCCTCTACTATTGCCAGGCCATTCCACATGGTGTCTGGAGGTGAACTGGCTCATCTTTAATGCACATGTCTTCAGGAACGATGCGAGAGTTCTGGCGGTGACAGGATAACCAATCATGCTTACTGCCATCTGTTCCCCCTGCAAGGTCACTTGGCAAACGAGGCAGTCACATCTCTCTGTTCATAAAGGTGAGATAGATATGTGACGATCCATTGCTGTCTTCCTATTTGAAAAATAATTGACCCCCACCCACCCTTTTTTATGGATGGATTGTCTACACTCGGCATCTCCATCCCATGGTACGTCGGACATCTATCACAGGAATGAATCCCAGAAAACAAGAGATGGCTTTTGCATGAATTTCCCTCTAATACTAGAAATGGCCTTTGTCCTGCGTTTTGACCTTGCACCACTGATTTTTATTTCCAAGACCCAAAGACGTAGTGTAGGGATTCTCAACCTGTGGAATGTGGGCCAGATGCGGCCCTCAGCACTATTTCATGTAGTGTAGGGATTCTCAACCTGTGGAATGTGAGCCAGATGCGGCCCTCAGCACTATTTCATGTGCATCCCCCACAGCCTCCATCACACTCAGAAGTTCCATGTCATGGAGGAAGGGCAAAATGGCTGTCTGGCCCCCAAAGCTTTGGCCAAACTACATGGAGGACATGGAGCCCCCAGTTTTTCCTGACTTTAAACCACCCTGAGTCGCCATGGCGAGTGGGCGGTGATATACTGTAAACCTAAATAAATAAATAAAAAAAAATAAAGCTGTCTGAGGGAGCATGACCCAGCTCCTAGCCTTAAAAGGTTGAGGACTCCTGGTGTCAGAAATTATTCTGGGTTGAAAGGATTGTTGCTGGAGAAACTCCGCTCAAGATGAGGCTCCTTTCATTTCCCCCAAGATCATTTCCCACCGAAGTGGTCCCCATTTATCTACTTACAATTTCTTGCTTTCGATCTGCGAGGTTGGCAGGAGCTGGGACAGAGACAGGCACTCAAACCGTCATGTAGGTCCCAGGTCTCGAACTGTTGACTTCCCGGCCTTCAAGGTAACAAAGCAAACTTCTTAACCACTGCAGCTCCAATAGGCAACGAATAGGCCCTCCCAGGTTTTGGCTATAAGAGTAGGAAGGGAACTGGCTTGACCTTGAAGCAGGGGTTTCCAACCTAAGGCTCACAGGCCAGATCTGGCCCATGGTGCTATTTTATGTGCCTCCCATGCCCCTCCAAGGGCATTCAAGAAATAAAATGGCCACCCCTTTGGAGCTGTTGGGACACAATGGCCACCCCATCCTGGAGGCAGGACAAAATAGCCGCCCGGCCCTCAAAGCTGACTGATAGAACATGACCTGGTTCCCAGCTTAAAAAGTTTGGGAACCCCTGTAAATAAATTTAATGTCAGAAATTACACTGGGTTGAAAGGATTTTTGCTAGAGAAACTCCATTCAGGGGATGCCTGAATGATGCTCCTTTCATGTCCCCAAGATCTGTCTTGCAGCACTCGGGTAGTGAACCCCGACCTTCCAGTCTCCAAACTCAGCATCTTAACCATGTCGCCACCGCAGTGCTAGGAAGAAAGAAGCTTTACATATAAAGTTTACCTTCTCTTCCCTCCTTTGTGATGGACGGGGTCCCTTACACCCTCACCAAAGTCATCCTTGCAAAGATCATAATAGGGTGGCAACAGGGGGGGAAAATAGCTCCTGTCCCTTTAAAGGCCATGAAGATGTCGAAAACAAGAAGCTATTTCAGCAGGTGCTGCTCCTCAGCTAAGTTACACCTGCAGGGAATTTGGGTTGATCAAGGGCTGTTAAAGGCACAGGAGCTTTGATGTGCAGTTCATATGGCTGTCCTGGGAGGAAGACACCCGTTCCCCTTTATGGGCGGGATAACAGGTGACACCAAAATCTACCCAGCCAGCAGAAACGCCAAATCCCTTTACCTGCTCAGGTAAAGTTCTCGCACCTGGAGTTGCTGCTCAGAACCAGAGCTGTCTGTGTCTACAGACGGTTCCGTAGTCATGTGGGAGGCAAGACTAGAAACTGAAGGGCACGTTGTTACTTTCCCTGCCGAAGCGGTACCATTTTATCTACTTGCAATCTCTTCTTTTCAGACTCCTAGGTTGGCAGGAGCTGGGACAGACGACGGGAGCTGAATTCGTCACTCGGGTCTCGAACTGCTGACCTGCCAACCTTTCGGTCGTCATGCTCAGCATCTTTAACCACTAAACCACCGCAGTCTCCAGGCTAGGGTGGCCATATAAAGGGGAGGACGAGGCTCCTCTCCTTCTAAAGAACCCGGGACGCGTGGGGTTTGCCAGCTATACCTGGGGAAATGTCTCCCACCTGTGAAGAAAGGTAGATCTCCTCGCGTGTAAAAGGAAGGGAGGAGGATGCTAATGGCCTGCAGGGCGCAGAGTGGGGGCAGAAGAGGGAGATCCCTCCATACCCCCAAGCAGAAGCGTAGCATGCCTTAACGGGGCCCTGTATAAAAATTTGTTTGGGGGCCCTTGTGAAATAAAAAAAATTGGGAAGTTTTTATTAATTTTTGCTGTAGGGGGCCCCCGTGGCCCGGGGGCCCCGTATAATTGATACGGCAGATACGGCGGTAGCTACGCCCCTGCCCCCAAGCAACTCCAGCCTCCCTCCCTCCTGCTTGGAAATCCGGTGCTGCTCCAGTTTGCTCCACCCGATGGCAGGCGCGGCGCGATCGAGCCCGGAGAGGGAATCCGCGCTGCCGAGCGAGCAGCTGCTTTGCTCCAGCCGCCGCCTCTTCCAGACGCGCCTTGGCGAGCAGAATGCGGGGACGATGTGAAAGGCGCCGTCTCGTGTGAATGCGTGTCTCGCCCAGACGCCCACGCGTGTCTTTTCCCCATCTGGAGCGAGTCCCAAAGCTGGAAAGGGAGGGGACCCGATCCGTGAGGAAGCGAAGCCAAGTCAAGCGGTTTGGCGCAGGGAGGATGCGCGCGTTGGTGAACACGGAGCCTCCATCGTCTTCCTCCCTCCTCCTCCTTCCTCGGGCTGCCTCGGCCCGCATGGCCGCCCTGGGTCGTCCTGGGTCGCCCCAATGATCGCCGTTGGAGAGGGCTGGGAAGCTTCCCCAAAAGGCGAGCCAATATCTAGCCAAGGAGGGCGCACAGGTGCGGCGCGTTTTTACGCATGAACCGGGAAGATCCAGCGGCGCTTTTGAATTTTTGGGGAGAGGGATTTTTTTGTGGGGGACGACCTGCCATCCGGCAGAGGAGTTAGGGACCTCCGGAGCCGCCTGTCCCGAGAGGAGGGGATCGGGACCCTGTGGAAACTCATCCGTGGAAATTTCCTTTTTTTCCCCTTTCTGGCTCGTTGGCAAACTGGGCAGAAGTCTCCATGCGTGTTTGGCGCCTCGGAGAGGGAAGGCAGGATCGGGGCCGGCAGTGACGCTTAGGTAAGGATCGGGTCCTCTGGTCGATGGGGAGGAGGGGATGATGTTCCTGCAGATGATGCTCTCAGCATCCATGCGCTGTTGTTTATAAGTAGCCTCAATTAAGAACGTGGAAGGTTCCTGGCTCCAAGGGTAGGAGTCTGTGTATGGTCAGGAGCATTCTTGCATGCGGTGGCTCTCTGGTTTGGGCCCATGTTGTTTCTAGGTACAGTATTCTCAGTTGGGGATGTTGAAGCTTCCCAGTTCTAAGAGAAGGAGTAGCTTGTGTATGCTCAGGAGCACTCTTGCACTCTCTGGTTTGTGTCCTTGAGCAGTGAGCAATGAAACCAGGCTCTATTTAACTCTTGGCACTGCTGTTATTCCTATTAATGTGGCTTCATTCTTGATTTGCAACCCAAGGTGTTCCCTTTGGGGAACTAAGCAAAGAACTTGGAGGGTGGAAGACCTGTGAATTCCATGTATGCTCAATGCTGACAATCCTGGGCTGGTGGGTGCAATTGCCAGACCCAGTATGAAGCTGATTCCTTTGCTCTTCGTTTTGGGGTTGTTTTACTGATTGGTTCCTTTGCCCAGTGTCCCAGTGTTGCTCTCTTGAAACTGTTTTTCAGCTATATATTTACCCCCTTGAGACTGTTTTTAGTTACCTATTTAAAAAAAACACCAAACTGAGAACAGCAGGAAAATCCTAGTTTTAGGCAAAAAGCAGGTAACTGGGAATTTAAAAAATCAAAACAAAATGTGATTGTTGCTGGAATGAATGACACATATTTGACCTTCTGGCCGAAACGTGACATCTAGGCTGCCTGGGGATTCGAACCTACACCCCTGGGGTAGTCCATTGGTCATCATGGCTTTCCACTTGCTCAGCCACAGGGTCTAGTGGTGGTCTTAACTAGCCGCCCTTCCTGCTACCTTGATGTGCTTAAGAGGGGGTTTGGAGAGCCTTAAGACCATCAGTTTAACGCCATCAGTTTCATCAGACGATGAGTTTCATCAAGGGATCAATGGGCATCTTTGGACTTCATGACCCACACGTCTGTTTGGGAACCCCAAATTGCCCTAGAAAATAAATCTGGGGAGATTTATTGAGAACTTCAGATGCTTCCTAAGAATTTCCGCAGCTCTTTCCTCAAAAATGGTGTGGGCGAGTCCCTCCTTTCCTCAATGACCCCTTCCTATTCAGTGACTTTGCAGCCTTCCACAATCTGTGAGTAACTTGGGACGAGGAATTTGGGCCTACCTTATAGGACTGCTGTGTGTCAGCAAAGTACTCCATGGTCCATGAGAGAGCCCTCTTACATGACCAGTGTATTATTGTCATTATCAAAGGTGTAGCCCAGGAGTTCTCAAACCTTTAAAGCCCAGGTCACACTCCCTCACACAGATCCCATTTTGTCCTTCTTCCACCACATGGCACTTCCTGGTGTGGTGGAGGCAGTCGGGGGCCACATGAAATGGTGTCATGGGCCACATTCGGCCCACAGGCCATAGGTTGAGAATCCCTGGTATAGACAGTCCAATAGAGATTTAGAGTAATTCTTTCTTTCTCTCTTCCTCCTTTCTTCCTTTTCTTCTCTTTTTCCTTTCTTTCTTTCTGTCCCTCTTTCTCCCTTTCTTTCTTTCTTTCCTTCCTTCCTTCCTTCCTTCCTTCCTTCCTTCCATCCATCTATCCATCCATCCATCCATCCATCCATCCATGATAGGATTCCCAGCTCTTAGCAGTAAGTCGGCTGTTTTCTGAGATCTGTTTTGCTGGAGATATGACTGCCTCATTGAAGATATTTTGAAGAGCATCCATCCATCCTATTGTTGTTTTCTTTTGGGAGAGGGCTGCATGCTGAAACTTAGAAACACACAGGTCAGAGTTTTTGGACCCACTCAAGCTCCTGCAACATGAAGTGTGTCTTTGTTGATGCTACTGGGCTCACAACCCAGAAGCAGGGGAGAGTCCAAAAACTCAACAGCACCTGTGGTTTGTGCCTGGGAAGAACAGGCTGGAACCGAGAAGAAAAATGCCCTTCATTTCCTCTTTTGTGACTTTTCAGCCAAATGGGTTATATATATATATATATATGGCACTCTCTTCTTCCAGGAATGGTGCTGTCTTACAAGCTTGGCAGTTTTACCGCCTTGGATTCTCTGAAGCAGCTTGGCTCCTGGAGCGCTTTAATGGCTATGCAACAGGCAGAAATCTATGGGATTTTTCTATGTCATGCAGATACTTTGGCCCGTTGCATTTCTGCACATCACTGATATATTTAGGGGCCTTTGGTGGGGAATCTGGACTGAGTTCTTGGTGGTGCGTTCACTTTGGACAGATCTGTCAGTGTTGTCTAGGTAGAGCTTCCATGTTCGAAGGCAGTGTACCCCCAAACATGAATTAATGGCAAAGTACCCTCAGACTTGGGGGACTGCGGTGGCTTAGTGGTTAAGATGCTGGACTTGATGACTGGAAGTTCGGCAGGTCAGAAGTTCAAGACCCCAGTACTACATGATTGAATGAGCGCCCCTCTCTGTCCTAGCTCCTGCCAAACTTGCGGTTCCAAAGCAAGAAATTGCAAGCAGATAAATAGGGACCACTTTGGTGGGAAGGTTAACAGCACTCCAGTGTCTAGTCATGCCTGCCACATGTCTACGGAAATGTCTGCAGACACAGACAACGCTGTGGCCCCACAGAGGGACTTAAATACCCAGAAGCGTAATCCAGCATATTGGCTGATTTGTGCTTTGGGGAATTGACTTAGGCTTCTGGGAATTGCAGTCCAATATCCAAAGGATGGGAAACACTGCTTTTGACCAAACTCTATTTTACGGAGAGTCCATCGCTGGGAGCTGAAACCCAAATAATGTGGTTTAGGAGGACCCTTAGGAACGCTTCCCATTGACGAACCACAAATCAGAGCCAGCAAAATTGGAAAGGACAGGAAGTATTGAAAACCCTGGTAGTGACAATCAGATGCTGTTGGCATTTAAGGGATTCACTTTGCTAACAACAATCTGTCTATAACTCATACAGTAGTTTAGCTCCTTTTCTTTGTTTTGTGCTGGTCTGCCATGGCTCTTAAAAGACTGGGCACCTAAACCAAATAGCATTTGTTCTGAAGCGGTATAGATTTGCTTGTGTGTGCAAAATCTGAATGGAAGAGCAAGGAGCTTTTTGTTTGTCTGTTTCCTCGGAAGGTCGATGTTTTTTTTTCTTGCGGTTGTTCAGCACTGGATGTACAAGAATGTGGGCTGTTAGTCGAGATCGGCAGAGATTTAGAATCAAGCTCACACAGTCCAACGGTTGGTCATTGGCCCCAGCAATTTCCTTCCAAGTTTGAAAAAATGCTCCTTTGAGCTCCACTATTGCGTGTTGCACGCCAAAGCATGATCGTGTGTTGGCAGTAAGCCAAAACACCGGTAATAGTTACATGAATCCACAGATTTTAAACCCTGCCTTTTTCTGTTCCATGTGGTACAGTTATTTATACACCAATTGCTCTGGCTTTATGGCTTCTCCCTTCTTGCTTTTTGCTTGGCTTTGTTGAAAGAAAAGTAACATATGCTACTTAGTTCACAGAACTTTACAAAAATGTTAGGTAACGGTACCAGTCTGGCCAGGTTATCCTGCTACGGTAATAAAGTAGACCAGTGGTGGCTAACCTTGACACTCCAGCTGTTCCTGGACTTCAATTCCCAGAAGCCCAAGTCAACACACCCAATGATCAGGGCTTCTGGGATTTGAAGTCCAAGAGCAGCTAGAGTGCCGAGGTTGGCACCACTGGAGTAGACCATACTGCTAGCAACTCAGTGCTGGTCATCAGGCAACAGTTAACTAACATGACAAACCTGGGGGGAAATGGCCTTAAATGATCAAGTTCACAGGGGAAGGGTGATGGTCCTCAAGTGGATTAAATCCCACTTGAATCCCTCTTGATGGAGGGCAGCAGCTTCATCCATCCTGGCCTGGATTTTGCATCCCAAAAGGGCTCAGGACCAGAAGGGGTTGTGTAGAACTCAGAAGAGTAGCGTGCCTTGGCGGGGCCCCATATAAAAATTTGTTTGGGGGCCCTTAGGAAGGGTAAAGATTTGTTTTGCTTACACACATTGGGGGCCCCCGTGGCCCGGGGCCCCCGTATAATTGATACGGCAGATACGGCGGTGGCTACGCCTCTGGTAGAACTGGATAGGTGATATGGGTGTCACATTGTTATCCAGAAGGCAGATGAAAGGCCACTGTTTCCAGGACAATCTTCCTGGCTGAGTACTGTGAGGAGAACCAATATTCAGAATTGGACATGGGAGGAGGAGGAGGAGGAGGAGGAGGAGAAGCCTTAAACCTACACTAGTTGAGAAGATATACTCCCTTGTTGGTATTGCTCCACCTAACATCAGAAGGATGCTGAAGGAACTAAGCAAGAGAAGGACCCTCCACATCCTCTGAATGGATATGACTCTCAAGTCTACCAACTCAGATCCAGGAAGAGTTTTATGGTGAGAACAAACATTCTTGAGGGAACACAAGAGCAAAACCAAATTAGAAGATGGAAGAAGGAGCTCACTAGATAAGGAACAGCATTAAAGGAGGATACAGTGGAAGATCTCAATCTCCTCTATGTCACTTGGAGGACCCTGAATAGGCTGAGGGTTGGAGTCCTTAAATGCAAGACCAACGTGCTCAAGTGGGGGCTGCTGGTGGACAACAACACACAGTGTGAATGCGGAGAGACACAGAGTCCGGCCCATTTGCTGATCTGCTGATGGCTGCCAGAAACATCCACCAATGAGGACTTGGGTTTGGCTGATGACAAAGCGAAGAAAGTGGCTTCATTTTGACAGTCCAGGGTCTGTTCAGGACACGAAAGAAGACGAAGGGAAGAACGGATAGCAGTAGAGACTTCATTGATTCCATTAGCTTGTGGGAAGAAATAGATGCTGGCCTCGAAGCTTCATAATTCATGAGGATCCTCCAGCTTGAAGCTTTGCCAGCTACTCTGAGCCAACATCCCAACCTTGGGATCCATTGGTTACTTCCCAGAAGTCTGCCCGCTGCCTCCCGTCACTCCTGTCTTCCTCTCTTTAGCATCCATTAGTCTCTCTAAGCAGGAAGCCTCCCTCTTGGGTTTAATTATCGCACTCCCTCCTCCGTATCTTATCTCTGGGGATTAATAAGGAGCTGTAGTGGAAGGCGAATCCAAAGCTGCTCGTTCTTTATTGTTTAATTTAGGAAGGCACTATGGACAATTGAGTTTTAGCCTCTCGTTTGCTACACTTGCTGGAGTAATTTGTGCCGGCAGTTACTTGAGCTGAGCATCTTCTGCCGTCCCTAACAGTTATCTGGAAAGTGCTGAATCAACATTAACTAATAATAGTTTCTTTCTAAGGGAGAGGGGAAACTCAACAGATCAGGGGTTCCTAACCTAAGGCCTGTGGGCCAGATCCGGTCCTGGGTGACATTTCATGTGGTCCCCATCCCTCCAAGGGCATTTGAGAAACAAAATGGCTGCATCTTTGAAGCTGTGGAGACTAAATGGCCACCCCCATTTTACTGTTGAAATAGTTAGTTGGGTTTCATGTGAACCCTCATGATATGTCTTGTTCTCATTGCTGGGAGTGGGGCTCAGTGGTTAAGAAGCTCGCCTTGTTTGCTGGAAGGCTGGCAAGTTGGCAGTTTGAGACCCGGGTACTGCACGACAGATTGACTGCCCATCTCTGTCCCTGCTCTTGGGGACATGAAAGGAGCCTCATTTGGGCGTTTCCTGAGCAGAGTTTCTTCCGCAAAAATCCTTTCAACCCAGAATAATTTCTGACACGAAATTATTTAGTATTATTGCTGGAAATGAGAAGGTCTGGATATTTTTATCCCATTGGGATCCCCATAATTTGAGTAAAATTATGTCTGTGCAAAACTGTCCCCCTTCCTGATGCAAATTACTGTGATGGACAGAGCAAGTGTATGATCGGCGGGTAGATGGAAAATAAAAGTGAAATAGCTTTTAAAATCCCTTTAATAAGTCAGCCCTTACTGTAATTTAACTACATAGTTGATGCCATTTGCCTGATTTGTACCCAAATCATTCTCAGAAATCTGGACCTTTGCTAAGATTGACCAAAACTGCCTCTCTTTCTCAGAGGCAAAGAGGGGGAAATGGTGGATGTCTTTGTTCATGAAAATGAGAACGATGGAAATAAAGATTTACAGTCTGAAATATTGCTGATCCCATGCTACTAAAGGGAACTGAAAAATGACATTATCAGGTGGCTGTGGAAGCTGCAGCTTCCACTTTCCCCAATAGTCTTCTTCCGTGTCCAATTCAAACCTGGACTGCCAGTATAAAGCCACCATTATGGAGCACACGTGGAACAAGTTGGCATTGCAGTTAATGAAGCCACGCATCCAGTGACAGGGTGCCTCAGACCTTCACCAGTTGAGAAAATAGATCCTCTTGTTGGTATCATTCCTTAGAAGATCAGAAGAGAAGTAGCAGCGGTTGCCGAGAGAACTAAGGAAGAGAAGGACCCTCAACATCCTCTGGATGGAGATGAGCCTCAAGTCCACCGGCTCAGATCCAGGGAGAACTTTATGGCAAGAACAAACATTCTTGAGGGGATGCAAGAGCAAAATCAAATTAGAAGATGAAGGAGCTCACTGGACAAGGAATGACGTTAAAGGAGGATATAGCTGAGGAAATCAACCTCCCCGATGTCACTTGGAGGACCCTGAATAGGCTGAGGGTTGGAATCCCTAAATGCAAGACCAACATACTCAAGTGGAGGCTGCTGGTGGACAACAACACATGGTGTGAATGTGGAGAGATACAGAGTCGGGCTCATTTTCTAGTCTGCTGGTTACTGCCAGAAACATGTACCAATGAAGATTTAGTTTTGGCCAATGGCCAAGCCAAGAAAGTGGCTTCATTTTGGCCATTTAAAGTCTGACCTGAAGAAGACAGGGCAGTTTGCGATGTATCTCAACTGCAGACCCGACTGAATGGCCTGAAATGGAATCAAAAGGATAGCAAGATTCCATCAAGAAAAGAAAAGGCAAGACCTTCCAGGTTTGCTGGATTCTTCTTCTTCTTCTTCTTCTTCTTCTTCTTCGTCTTCTTCTTCGTCTTCGTCTTCGTCTTCGTCTTCTGTGTCTAGGCCAGATGTGAAACTGCCAAAATGAAGTCCTGTGGCAGTGTGGATGTTTTATATTGAATGTGTTTATGGTGATTGTCAGCCTCCCGGAGTTGCTTGGGCAAGGGGGAGGCAATAGAAATCCAATTAAATAAATAAATAACCTTTCAAATGTGGCAATCTCAGAAGAAGTCTTGCATTTTTGCTGAACCCTCCTGGGCTCTGAATGCGACCCTCAAATGGGCTGAAACATGATCTCTCTGGGAATGTTGATGCACACTTTGCAGTGCGGGTTGATTTTATAAGCGAGGCTCTTTCCCATAAGCTCCGTTTCTCTCTTTACCAGTGAAGCCTACCTTTTGAAAAGAAGGTTATCCAAAGGGCACAAAAGCCTCTGGATTTTCACTGCTTTGGAACGTGATGCGTGCTCAACAATATTGAATTTCCGCGATTGCTCTATGGATACGGCTTCTGTGCCTTACGATTCCTTTTATCCATTCTCTTCCTTTATGTTATTGGTTTTCTATCTTTCACTTTTCCACCCTTCTTCATTTTTAAATTAAGTTGCCAGCAGCCAAAAATAAACACCCCGGCCGAACAGAGCGGTGAGACTCTTCATTTGTACCAAGGATCGGTTTTTGCGGCGAGATGCCAGTCCTTGTGTGAGGAGATGATGATGTAGTGTCAGAAATTATTCTGGGTTGAAAGGATTTTTGCGGGAGAAACTCCGCTCAGGGAACACCCAAATGAAGCTCCAAGAGCTGGGACAGAGACAGGTGCTCTATCCGTCATTCAGTACCCGGGTCTCGAACTGCTGACTTGCCAGCCTTCCAGCTAACATGGCAAGCTTCTTAACCATTGAGCCCATGTGTGAAATGGGAGTGGAGGTATAATTCTGCACTGAAACCCAATTCCCACTGTCCTGGCGTCTTGTGCAAATGAGCACCATAAAATGTGGGAATCTCTTCTCCTTTAGTAGCAGGACTCTAGGAAGGAAGGCAAAGAGAAATATTTGCCACAATGACTTGATTTTTATTTTGCAATGATGCAGGAAATAAATTCCTTTTCCTTTGTGGGTAGCTTTAGGCTCCGTCCTTTCCTTCAGTGGCGAGGAAGGAAAAATAGAATTCAGAGTTGCGTTCTGAGCTGTTACAAGGCTATTGACCAGCCCTTGTTCAACTGTAGAGAATCCATAACTAGTGTGGAAATAGCTCTGTTATCTCTCTCGGTATCTGACAAGTGTGTTCTTCTGACTCCTGCTTCAATGGTTTCTTGAAGTGGACTAAATAGTTTCGGTTCTCAGGAAATCCTTCCCGTTTAGCTGTTTTGTGCAAAGCTGTCTTGATTCTGGCGAGCGATTGGCGGCATTTGACACTACAGACCCTGTCCTTCGGTTTTCAGCATCTTCAGTCTTTTCATATATGGTCTTCTTCCTTCACAGTAATCACATTTATATACCGCCCCATTGGGACTGCAGTGGCTCAAGTGGTTAAGACACCGAACTCGAAGACTGGAAGGAGGGAGTTCGATTCCCGAGCGCTGCACGACAGAGTATGCAGACTCAGTTATTTCATTCTCAAGAGGGATTTAAAAAATATCGAAGGGATTTCTTCCTGGGAGGATGAGATTCATAGATCGATTTTTAAGTAATTGGTGCTCATTTGCCACAATGATTATGGGAAATTTTCTTTGCACACAACCTAGTGTTTGGGGAAAGGAAACTTCCATTTTGTGGAAAAATACTTTTTTCTTTTTGGTAAAATGTCCTTTTTGCTATGTTGCTGCTACAGGGAGATGCATTGCCCTTTTCGCTTCCCCGCAAGAGTGAAAAACTCTCCTAGTGCTGAACAATTTCCCCAGCGTGTTGTGTCGAAAAACCTACTTTTGTCATGGATGAGAAAATTTGGCAGTCTTCATTACACCCTAGATTTAAAAAATGGCAGCAATCAGTAATCAATACCAATGCAAGAACATTAAAAGACCCACCCATAATCCTGGACGTGATTCGTTAGAAATTGATGAAATAATTCTGCACTGCCTGGCTGACAAACGGAAGAAAGGAAAATCTACTTCTGGAGAAAGAAGCAATTTTCAGTCTAATAGGCGTTTAATAATCTTGGAAGCTTGCAAAATCTCCAGGCCACTCCTTTGGAATAGCAAAGGCAAAGATCTCCCTTGCTCAAAAGCCAGTCATGTCTGACTCTAGGGAATGGCGCCCGACTCCATTTACAGCCAAAAAGCAGCGCTGTCTCTGGCTGCAAACGTTTCCGTGCTTGTGTGGTAGACCTGAATAGACACTGGAGAGCATGGAATGCTGTTACTTTTCCTGTTTATCTACTTGCAATTTCTTGCCTTCGAAGTGCTAGGTTGGCAGGCGCTGGGACAGAGACGAGAGCTCAATCCGTCATGCACATTCGGGTTTCAAACTGCTGACCTGACAATGGTCTGGTCATCAAGGTCAGCATTTTAACCGCTAAGCCTCCATGGGATGACAATTTTCAGTCTAATACAGGGGGTTCCAACCTAAGGCCTGTGGGCCGTATCTGGCCCATGGCACAATTTCCTATAGTCCCCATCCCTCCAAAGGTGTTCGAGAAACAAAATGGTCATCCTTTCGAAACAAAATGGCCACCCCATTGTGCAGGCAGGTGAAAATGGTCACCCGGCCCTCAAAGCTGACTGAGAGAGTGTGATCTGGCCCCCTGCTTGAAAAGGTTGTGAATTCCCAGTCTAATAGGTGTTCAAGAGAGTTGACAGCTTGTAAGGTCTCCGTGTCACTCTTTTGGGAATAGAGTTCCATAAATATGGGGGAAATGAAGTTAACAGGCACAGATCCCATTGGTGGATGCCTGTGTTGGAACAGGTTGTAGATGAGCCCATTCTGGGAGACATCCTCAGGATTTCTGGCCCTCAGCCCTTGCTAGTCAAGGCATGCAAAACAACCTGCCTTTGAATGCTGGATGAAATTCCCCCTGTCTGAGCATCTTCCAGATCGCATCATCAACTACTCCCTTTAGCACGGTGTTCTAATCAATGAACATATGTGCTCAGGCACATGAATAATCCTTCAAGGGGGGGGGGAGAAAAAGGCACCTCGTGGAAATAGCAGTGAGCGATACATATCCCAATTCCAAAATTAATGTGAGATGTTCTCCAGCTTAAATTAGAAACGCAGCCCTGCAGAATGGCAGGGCAGAGCCAAGCGCCGAAAGAATAACAAAGCGAGAGACATCTGTTCGTTTGTTATCCCAGGCAGTGGCTTGGCATTGTGGCACTACTGGGATCTCTTGGTAAAAGCCATACCTAAAGGTCATCTTGTCCAATGGCTAATGGAGGACATCAACAAATAGATCATTCCTGGCAAGGTAAAGTTTGCCCTTACTTGAAAGCCAGACGTATCTGCCTCTAAGGTTCGGTGCTCATCTCTGTTTACAGCCAAAGAGCCAGCGCTGTCTGCATCTACAGATGTTTCCGTGGACATCTGGCAGGCATACCTAGACACAGGAGTGCATGGAACACTGTCACCTTCCCACCAAAGTGGTCCCTATTTATCTGCTTGTAATTTCTTGCTTTCTAACTTCTGGGTTGGCAGGAGCTGGGACAGAGACGGGAACTCACTCTATTGTGCAGCACTCGGGAATCAAACTCTGAACATCCAGTCTTTGAGTTCGTTGGGGCCACATGGCAGTTGGCCCAAATCAGGCTGCTTCGGATAGGGATTTATTTATTTATTTATTTATTCACATTTTTTATACCGCCCTCCCCACCAGGGCAACCCAGGGCGGTTGACAATGTCATAAAAGCATTTTGTGCGTTGTCCGATTGTTGCGCTTTTGTCTCTGTTACAGAAGATTTGGCGGGTGTGCTTTCAAAAAGAGGGTGTGAAATGACGCCCTCGTGTTTTGCTCTGTAACCCTGAACTTGTGCCGTCTTGTGTTTTTCTTCCTCCTCCTCCCTTCCTCCCCCTCGCGATCTGTCATGCTCCGTGATTCGCTCTTGCCAACGACAGTAGGGCAAGATTGTCTCCTTGTAAAATATGAATAATACACTGTCGAATTTTTTGTTTGACAATGGGTGAGAGCTGTTGAATAAATTACCCTTTCACAATGGTGGCCCTGAGAAAAAGAATAGACAAGGAGCGAACAGGGCAGACAAGGTGATCGCGCCTAGGCAGATGGTACCTGGATATCCTTGGATTGACAGTTTGTGGCTGGGAAGCGAGTCTAGTCTGCTTTGCCACCAAGTCTGCAACCTACCCTGGAGTCAGAGTTGATCTGTCTGCTTCCTATTTATTTGTCAGTTTTCTAGCAGCTGCAGTGAAAAGGAGACCAAAGAGAGGATACAGTGAAGCTCAGCAAAGAAGGAGTGATGGCTTAGGGCAGTGGTGGAGGAACTTTTAGAAGCTGAGTGCCCAAACTACTGTCTGCGCCGCGCCGTGAGCTGCCCACCTAATCCCAGACACTGGAAGGAGGAAGCACACCCATTGGGCTGCTGGGCAGAGGGGCAGGGTGAACTCTGTGCTGGGGGGAGGGAGGACGTTCTCCCATTAGGCTGCTGGGCAGAGGGGTGGGGTGAACTCTGCTGGAGGAGGGAAGAAGCATTCCCATTGGGCCTCTGAGTGGAGGGGCAGGACGAACTCTGTGCTGGGGCAACACCGCACTGGCTGACTTGAGCGTCTGGTAATTCATAATAATTTCGTGTCAGAAATTATTCTGGGTTGAAAGGATTTTTGCTGGAGAAACTCCACTCAGGGGACACCCGAATGAGGCTCCTTTTCATGTCCCCAAGATCTTTTCCCACCAAAGTGGTCCCTATTTATCTACTTGCAATTTATTGCTTTCAAACGGCAAGGTTGGCAGGAACTGGGACAGAGACGGGCGCTCAAACCGTCATGACATACCCGGGTCTCTAAATACCAACTTACCGGCCTTCCAGCTAACAAGGCGAGCTTCTTAACCACTGAGCCACCTTCCTTCTGGTAATTGAACTCCAAGAACACCTGGAGTGACAAGGTTCGTCATCCCTGACCTAGAGCAATCATACGTTCTTGTAAAACTCTTCAATTTCCAATAAGTGTGTCTACCTATATCTATTAATGTTTCCATGTTTTGTTTTGCCTTTTAATTAAACAAATGAGCTGGCCTTCAGCTCTTGAGAGGTTGCTTGCAAAGATTAGCATCTTCCAGGTGAGGGCAGCAGAGAGATTTCTTCATCTTTCGTTCCCCCGCACCCTATTTCAACCTGGGTCCCTGCCCTGCAAGACAGATTCCTCTGGAATCCCCTCCATTTCTTTAAAATGCCTGCTTGATTTTCAGATATAAAAACAGCCAAACTGAAGGAAACATCAGGTGTTTTCCTATGGTTAAGACACTGAACTTGAAGACTGGAAGGTCAGAGCTCGATTCCTGAGTACTGCACGATGGAGTGAGTTCCCGTCTCTTCCCCAGCTCCTGCCAACCTAGCATTTCAAAAGCAAGAAATTGCAAGTAGATAAATGGGGACCACTTTGGTGAGAAGGTAAACAGCGTTCAGTGTTGAGGCATGCCTGCCACATGTCCTCAGAAGCATCTGCAGACATAGAAGCGCTGGCTCTTTGGCTACCAATAGCGATGAGTACTGAACCCTAGAGTTGGATACGAGTAGCTATCGAGCAAGGGCGACCTTGGGGCTGTTCAGTCAGCAACCTGTCCAATGAGGATAAAAGCAGCCAGAAGTCCCAATGATGGCCAGAATCCTGCCATGTTCCTCTATGCTGCTATAACTCAAATTTGTGTAGATGTAAGTGTGTTCTTTGCTCACAGCCAAGACTGATGCCAATTGAGTTACACAGAAGGCTATTAAGTATTAGGACTAAGGTCAACAGTCCCTTCTTTCAAATGCCTGATGAAAGGCATATTATAAGGTCCTACCCCTGAAGGTCCCTAAATCCCAATCCCCGTTGACTTCCCCACTGAGTTCTTAATCCCCGTTGAGGAAATTGAGATTTCTTTCTTCTCAACCAGTTTTTGACAGGTGGTCCTCACTGACTGATGAATAAAGTTCGACTACCTCCACATCTACCTCCTACTTTCCACATGCTATGCTCCTCCTTTGGTGCCACAACAAATTACAATAGGCATACAATTTTTCCGGAAGCACTTAGGTTGTTCCAGATGCAGAGTATGTGCACATCTTCCGATTTCTTAATGCTCCTGAAGTGGGACTTCTCGTGCATCAAGGCAAGGAAACCTGTGAGTCTCCAGATGTGGCCAAACTTCACTCCTCATCGGCCCAGTGAATGGTAAGGGATGATGAGAAGTATAGCTGAGGAACATCTGGAGAGCTATATGGACCTTCCAGGGGCCACACGTCTTCCTGACCTAAACACAAATGACCAAATAGGCTTAAACCAGTTGGGATGTCTCAGCTGCTGCCGTCACTTCGGAGAGATTAGAAGGGAGGAGATAACAAATGAAAAAGAAAATTACATTATCAAAGCCTTTTTTAAAAAAGATCTGAAAGCTTCTTAACGAAAGTGTGCTATTATCCTCCGGTTTCCTGACATTAAGAAACAACCGCAAGCATTACATTCCTTCTTCCTACTTTCCCTCGTTTGTGAAGTTCAAGGACGGAAGTGCACATCTCCAAAAATTCACGTAAGCTTGAAAAATGCACGCGAGCCTGTTTAGTTGGTGGGATAAAGCTGTACAATTTTTTTAAAAAAATTGTACATTCCGAAATGAGCCTACTGAGCGATGCAGAACTCTTTTGCTTGGGAAGATGCCTCTCAACTGGAGGGGTAATATTCAGTTGCTATGTCTGTATCTACAGGAAGATATCCATGGATCTTGCGAGTCTACTTCAATAAAGACATATTAGCATTGCTGTTATGGCCACTGTAATTTTAGTAATTAAGATGTTGAGCTTGATGACCAGAAGCTCATGCAGTTCAGTCGTTCAAGAACCCATCATCTGCCCTAGCTCCTGCCAAGCAATTTGAAAGGAAGAATTTACAAGTAGATATAGAGGTGCTGCTTCAGTGGGAAAGGTAACAGTGTTCCGTGTGCTATAGTGTCTAGTTATGCCTGCCACATGACCATGGAAACACCTGCAGGTGCAGACAGAGCTGGCTCTTTGGCTGTAAACAGAGATGTGAGCCCCTTTCCCCTAGAGTCGGATATGACTGGCTTTCAATCAAAGGAGACCTTTACCTTTATTTTTAATTGGTCTCTTCAAAGGTACTGCATTGAGGATGATAATGCCTTGATGCCCATTTCATCACCCTGTGATGCAGGGGTCGGCAACTTACGGCCCCTGGGCCAAATCTGTCCCATGGTGCCAAATCATCAGGCCCCCACCCTTGCTCCAACTGCTGCATCACTGCCAGAAGTGGGCATGCTTACGGTGGCTCCGGATGCATTTATGGCAGTGTTGATGGCAAGAGGACCACTAGTCCGGCCCCTCCACTGCCTGAGAGATTGTGACCTGGCCCCTGACTTTAAAAGGTTCCCGACCCCTGCTTTGAGGCCTTGGGTACCTGTGAACTTGCTTTCTCAGGGGGAAAAGAAGAGAGGGAGAAACCCTGCAGAATACCAACCCATGAAATAGCCCTCATGGTTCCCCTATGATCACTGACTGGTAGGAAGCGGAGTTGAGGCATGGAGTCGATTTGTGCCGGAGATAATAGCCTTTATGAGACAAGCTGTTGAAGGGAAAAACAAAAAGGCCACAATAGAGGATCAGCTGAGCAAGACTGAGAAAATCTATCACAGACTCAAGGAGACATGACACTAATCGCCGGCATTTCCTTCCCATGCTTGGAAACCGTCCGATGCCCCCTTTTAAGCAGGTCAGGCTGAATGGGATTGTTCTATTGATTGGCAAAAGTTGAATTGCCTCAATCAAGTCATCGGAGGAGCTCCGTTGTTTTCTCTCTCCCAAGCCCTTTCTGTATTTCCCTCTCTTTTTGGGGAATCTTCCCAAGTGCCGTGACTGGAACAAGCTTGGAGAGGACTCCAGTCTCAGAACAGGGGGAATGTCGCCGGAAACGTGCAGAGTATGAACGTCCCAGACTCTTATCAATCTGCATGTAGAGCTAGAAAAGCGATGAGCTAGATGACCAGAGCAGTTCGAGACCCAAGTGGGCTCCCGTCTTGGTCCCTGCCAACATAGCACTTTGAAAGCAAGACATTGCAGGTACATAAATAGGTATTGCTTTTGCTGAGGTCAAGGTTTGGATAGGATCGTTGTTGTGTATCCGAGATTTCCCCCAAAGTTTAGCTACTAGGTTGGGTCAGCCGGTTCCACAGCCAAACTTTTAGTGGGATTTTTGCCAACAATATGGTGCTGTTCCTTCAGCAGACGAAATGTCTCCTCCCCGATAGGAACGTCAACTATACTTAAGAACGATAATTACATTTAGACACGACGTAGTGGGAATCGTTGGTCTTTGCCAACTGCCGAGCTTTTTGCTCGTTAGCGTTCTGCGGGGAGACAACCCGAGTGTGAAAGCCAAGCGTAGATCACTGTTAATTGAATCTAACTGGGCCTCGGTGAGGGTGTGCGGATTTCTTGGATCAGCTCCTTCGAACCAAGAAGCAGAAACCTGTTAATTGGGGAGCTGGGCTGAAATGCGGACTTCGTCCATGCCATCTTCTTTGATATGTTCTCTTCTCACTCTAGGAGGCGATGATGATGATGATGATGATGATGATGATGATTCATGTCAGAAATTATTCCGGTTTGAAAGGTTTTTTGTGGGAGAAATTCTGCTCAGGGAACGCCCAAATGAGCCTCCTTTCATGTTTCCCGAGAGCTGGGACAGAAACGGGCGCTCAGTCCATCATGCAGTACCCAGGTCTCGAACTGCCGACTTGCCAGCCTTCCAGCTAATGAGGCGAGCTTCTTAACCACTGGGCCACCGCAGCCCCTAGGGGGCAAGGATCAACTCTGTTTATAGCCAAACAGCACTGTCTGCGTCTGCCGACGTTTCTGGTCACGTGGAAGGGATGGTAGTTTGCTTGAGTGCATGGAACGCTGTTGCCTTTCCTGCCGACGCAGTACGTATTTATCTCCCTGAAATTTCTTTGCTTTCAGACTGCTAGGTTGGCAGTGCCGGGGGCAGATGATGGGTGCTCACTCCTTCACACAGGACAGGGGTCACGAACTGCTGACCTGCCAACCTTCTGGTCAACGTATCTAACTGCAATTTCTTGCTTTCACTGCTAGGTTGGCAGGAGCTGGGACAGATGACAGGCACTCACTCCTTCATGTAGCACTCGGGTCTTGACCCGCCAACCTTCTGGTCACCAAGTTCAGCTTCTTAACCACTAAGCCACTGTGACCCCTTGAACAAAATACTTGGTGTTTTACCTGATTTCTTTCTTTTATATATTAATTATAAATGTTCCTCTCTGCGGAAATCTTTATGAACAGGTTTATACAATCTGAAGAGGAACCAGAGAACATCCCACCTTCACTCACACCACTGCCAGGTGTGTAAGATCCTGACAGGTCCTTTAGCTAAATGAACTACCAGTGCTCCAGTATAGGCTTAGTACCATTTTTAGCATCATTAATCCTAAGTACTAATTTTATTACTCCTTTAACTCTGAGCAGAAAACACTCCTTTTAAAATATATTTTAAGTGCCTTCATTTTAACTTCTGTTTCTTGCTGTACTGTGCTGGTCATGGACCGTAAAAAACATTGATTTGATTTGATACTTAAAATATGTTTTATATCAGTTTAAAATGGTTTGACACACCTAATTTTCTGTTTTTGTATGTGGTTGTCCAATTTCTCAACCTGTGTATGTTTTACCTTGTTTCTATTATATATTTTAATTGACTTTATTAGGGACTGTGGTGGCTCAGGGGTTAAGAGAGCTCGCCTTGTTAGCTGGAAGGCTGGCATGTCGGCAGATCGAGACCCGGGTACTGCATGACAGATTGAGTGCCTGTCTCTGTCCTAGCTCCTGCCAACCTAGCAGATCAAAAGCAAGAAGTTGCAAGTAGAACAATAGGGACCACTTTGGTGGGAAAAAGATCTTGGGGACATGAAAGGAGCCTCATTTGGGTGTCCCCTGAGCAGAGTTTCTTCAGCAAAAATCCTTCAACCCAGAATAATTTCTGACATGAAATTATTATTATTGTTGATTTTATTACACTCATGAGTTCATTTTAACTATGCTTATTCACCACCCCTGTCTGGCCAAAAGGGTGGACTGCAAATGTACTGAATGAATAAGCGAATCAATCGATAGATGATAGATCCTTTTAATATTTTTCTCGGGTCGTGGTGGAAAACTCCATTAAAGGGACAGGTAAAATGAGCTGTGGTGGCTTAGCATTTAAGATGTTGAACGTAACGATTGGAAGGTTGGCAGTTTGAGACCCGAGTGCTCACATCGGAGTGAGTTCCTGTCTCTGTCCCAGCTCCTGCCAACTGAGCAATTTGAAAGCAAGAAATTGCAAGTAAATAAGCAGGTACTTCTTTGGTGGGAATGGTAACAGCATTCCAGCATCTAGTTATGCCTGCCACATCCAGACAGCGTGGCTGTAAACAGAGATGAGCACTGAACCCTAGAGTCCGACACAGTTGGCTTCTGAGCCAGAGAGACAGTGACCTAAAAATGCGCTACTAAGAGGATGCCACCAATGTTCACGCAAGTGGAAGGGGTGAAGAAAGTCTTGAGTAGATGTGAAGCAGGCCAGGCTGGGGCTTAGTAACCCTTGGCCCCAACCTAAGACAAAATGATGCCAAGCCCCCTCTGTCACCTGTAGATCTCTTCAAGCCCGCACGGCCTTGCCCTGCTCTCTTTGCAAGCCAGCCGACCTGCACAAGGTAAATATTGAATGCCGGTAAGCTTCTGGTGCCTTAAATTGCTGCTTTTAACCGGCATTTGCTGCCATGGCAGGGTTTCCACATTAGCAAACAGGAGGGGAGAGCAAATCCTATGCAATGCCGAGATTCTTCCCCCACCACTTGGTTCTCCCCCCCAAAGTGTAATTGCTTTGGAACTGCCGGATAGTTGGTAAAAAGCAATTTTCTTCACATTATGGGGAAAATCTATCTCATCATATTATTTGCTGTAACCTTTCGGTAGCGGGCGGGAGGGGGGGCGAGGTAGCAGAAACAGTCGTGTACTTCAGATTTCAAACACCCCCCCCTTTTTATTTTCCAATTTCCCCTTCGGTCGACTCACATCCGATAATGTAAATAAGACAGAATTGGTTCAGGTTTCTGAAGACCTACGCTTCGAATGCACTCAATTGAGCTTGAAATTTCAGGGCTACTTTGGATCACACCAAAGAGGGGAATGTTCAGTGTCATCAACTTAAGAGGACCATTTATTTGTAAGGGCAAAGGAAGGCTGGAATGATAAGCCGGCATTGAATTCACACAGAATATTTGGTGTTTTATCTATTTGGTTTCTTTTAAATAAATTTGATGCCAGGATATCTTGAAGGAGAGAGTAAAGGTAAAAGTCGCCTGTGTTCAAAAGTGAGTCATATTTGACTCTAGGGTTCAGTGCTCATCTCCAATGATTGGTGATGGTGATGGTGATGGTGATGGTGATGTACATCAGTGGCTCAAGTGGCTAAGACACTGACTGGAAGGCGGGAGGTCAGCAGTTCGATCCCTGAGTACTGCAGGACAGAATGAGCTCCCGTCTCTGTCTCACCTCCTGCCAACCTAGCAGTTCAAAAGCAAGAAATTGCAAGTAGATAAATAGGGACCACTTTGGTGGTAAGGTAAACAGTGTTCCGTGCACTCTAGGCATGCCTGCCCCATGACCACAGAAATATCTGCAGAAGCAGACAGGGCTGGCTCTTTGGCTTTGAAACAGAGATGAACACTGAACCCTAGAGTCAGATACGACTGGCTTTCGAGTAAGGGAAACCTTTACCTTTACTATAATAATAATAATAATAATAATAATAATAATAATAATAATAATAATAATAATAATAATAATAATAATAATAATAATAATAATAATAATTTCTCTGCTGTCAGCATGTGCTTAGGATTTCACAAGCACTGATGATGGGAAATAAATTTGATTCTTGAGTAAAATATTCTTTTGCACTTCTCTGTCGGCTTTCCTTTCTGGCGTGTGCTTCTCAGCCATGTTCAACGAAGCGCATGGTCCAGATTGCAAATGATAGGCACCTTAGCACCTTCCCTTCATCCGTAGCAGCGAGTTTCTCAAGCTGTACAACTTGAGTTTGAAGAAATGCTATTTTTGATCTTCTATCAAAAGCCATGAACAAATAATAAAACTTGAAAAAATATTTTGGAGATGGAGTTTTGAGTAAATGAAGGACTGGAGAGGCTCTTTTCTCTTGGGATATGATTATAGCTGAGAAACAGAAAGCATGACTTGAATGACCAAGTTTCCCATATTCTGAGTAAAGATGGCCAAACTTCTCTCTCAAGCTTGGGGGACATTGCTAGTGAATGCAATGAAACCTTCTGATAGAGCAGGGGTTCCCAACCTAAGGCCTGTGGGCCAGATCTGGCATGCAATTTCATGAGGTTCCCCCACCCCTCCAGGGGCATTTGAGAAACAAAATGGCTACCTCCTTGAAGCTGTTGGGACAAAATGGCCACCACCATCCAGGCCTCAAAGCTGAGTGAGGGAGCGTGACCCGGCCCCCTGCTTGAAAAGTTTGGGAACTCTTGTGTATGAGACACCTGACTTGGGCTTCTGGGAATTGAAGTCCAAGAACACCTGGAGTGCCACGGTTGGCCATCACTGGGTTGGATCCTGGCAGAAAGGTCCATGCATGTTTTCAACCATTTCCTTAGAAGACCACATAGTCTAGTGCCTCAGAGCTCTTCATAAATCTGGAATTTATCCTGTGTGCAGTAAGAAGAAGAAGGATGATAATGTACATTCTATACTGTAGAACACATCGTAAGGAGATGTTGACTCCACAGAGACCAGTGGCTCACGCTTGACTAGGATAAATTATGGTTAAAAGTGCTGTCCAAGACCTCAGTCATCCTAGGGGATGCGCCTCTTGAATGTGCATGAGCTTTATAATGAACTCTGTATATTGAAGCTTTTTCCTGTGTTGTTTTTAATGGGAAAGTCTTGTTTTTGTGGAATTTTGAATGCACCCAAAGCATTTTAGTGGAGCAGGACTGAAACCTATAAATAGCATGATATTGCCATGTTCTGCTCCACAGTGTGTCTTCTTTCATGTCCTGATCAGACCCTGGACTAGAGTTGCCACAATTCTCTCCCACAAAACCGGGACAGAAGTATATTCGACAAAAATGGGTGGGTTATCTACAAAATAGCCTTTAAAAAAAACATAATATAATGACAACTATAAAACACTTTCACATTAAACATATCAATACATAGATGAATTTATTTACAACAGTTAATTCTTACTGTAAGATGATCTGTTGTACTTCTGAGAAGTCGCGGCGTGGACAACTCTTAACGTCCTCAGTTCCAGGAAACACATTGGTCGCACTTACCGGGTGGTGGTGTGAGGCAAGGATGTTAAGATTTGTCTCCAATGTGGCAGGAAATCGCTTGTTTGATGGTGAGAGTTCGAATTTACTTTATTGGTGTGTTATACACAAGCAGTAAGTTTTAAAAATCTGGGACTTGAACATGATTTTTATTGAATTGGCCCGGACAATTTTTCTGACCTCCTCCTTCCATCTTACAGTGTGTAAGAGCCAAAGAACAATCCTGGCAGGTCCTTCAGCTAAATGAACTACACACGCTACATCATAGGCTTAGTAACACTATTAATCTCAAATACTAATTTTATTACTCCTTAACTCTGAGCAGAAACGCTCCTTTTAAAAATCAGTACTGTCATTCTAACTTCTGTCTCTTGATATATTTTAAGTAACCTCATTTTTAACTTCTGAGCTCTTTATTCTACTCTGCTGATCTTGGACCATACTAAAGATTGATTGATGGATCTCTTGAATGTGCATGAGTTTTATAATGAAACCTGTACATTGACTCTTTTACTCTGTGTTGGTTTTAATGTTTGGGGAAAAACCTTGTTTTTTGTGGAAATTAGTATGCATCCAAAGTATTTAAAATGGAGCAGAACTCTACGGAGACTCAAAAATGTTGTTGTTCAGTCAAACAGTTGAATCCAACCCTTTGTGACTCCATGAACCACCACACAGCAGGCTCCCCTGCCATGCTCTTCAACTTGGCCAGATCTATGCCCATTGGTTCAATGATTCCATCCATCCACCGCCACCCTCCTTCTCCTGTTGCCTTCAATCTTTCCCAGCCTCAGGGGCTTCTCCAGTGAGTCCTTTCTTCTCATTTGGTGGCCAAAGTACTTGAGTTTCATCTTCAGATGAAATGAGAAGTCAAGGTTGATGTCCTTCAGGATGGACTGATTTGATCTCCTTGCAGTCCAGGGGACTCTCAAGAGTCTCCATCACCACAGTTCAAAGGTGTCTAGTCTTCTCTGCTCAGCCTTCCTTATGGTCCATCTCTCACAGACATACATTACTACTGGGAAGACCACCCATAAATAGCGGGTGATAAAAGAGACATAGCAGATAAGCTTGAAAGTTGGCCGAATCTTAGCTTCTCTGTTATACTGAGCTATGGAAGAGACAGTTCTCTGTTCCGTATGTTTTGTTTTTCCTGTTTTGCATTGTCTCCATGGTAACTGAGAGGTGATGAAAACTTCCTTTAGAGGAGGAGTCGGACACAAACCCTTTTCAATGGAGATTGGAAAGAGTACCACATCTACTCACAATGACACCAACTTACTCCGTCATGCAGTACTCGAGTATCGAACTCCTGACCTGCCACCTTCCAGTCAGCATGTTAACTACTTGAGCCACCGCAGTCCCTTAGAGACTTGATATTCTATAAATATCTAGAATACCAAGAGACTTGGTATTCTTCTATAAATATCTAGTAAGTCATCGCCCAAGCCTACTCTCTCTCTAATGGTCTCAGCAACGTCTCTTGATAGAAGCCAAGCTCTCTTCTTCCATGATCTGAGCTTAATGCCAAAGGAAGTGAGATGAACAATAGGAAGATCATGGCATAAAAACTTGGCTCTTTGGAAGACCGCCTTCTCTGAACTGCCACCGCCATTGAGCTCCGTTCAAACAGACGGCTTCTTCTGTGCATAGTTAATAGGACAATTAAATACAATGGCGTCGACTGCCAAGAAGGAAAGTGGCAGAATCAAGAGGACTGGAGAGATTCACAGCAAGACCTGGCAATTACCCGCTGCGGATGTTTGGAGTGTGGTGAAAAATTGGGTGTTTTTTATCCCAACATTGTGACAAGGATGGATGGAAATTGGGCTTTCCCAAATGAGAAAAGGATTTGACTCTCATTTCCACCTCTTCTGATGCTTGGTGCACATATTAGATAGCCGAACTATGGAGAGATGTTGTGCAAATTGATATCAGGCTAGTTTTTCTTCTTCTCCAAGACATTGTAGAACAGGGGTTCCAAAACTAAGTCCTGAGGGCTGGATCCAGCCCACAGTGCCATTTCATGTGGGCCGCCACCCCTCCAAGGTCATTTGAGAAACAAAATGGCTGCCCCTTGAAGCTGTTGGGACAAAATGGCCACACCCAGGCAGGGCAAAATGGCCATTTGGCCAGTTGACTGAGAGAGCATGATCTGGCCCCTGTTGAAAAGATTAGGAACCCCTGATTTAAGGTCTCCCTTGCTCGAAAGCCAGTTTTATCCAACTCTAGAGTTCAGTGCTCATCTCTGTTTACAGCCAAAGAGCCAGCGCTGTCTGCATCTGCAGATGCCTCCGTGGTTATGTGGCAGGCATGTCTGGACAGAACGCTGTTTACCTTCCCACCGAAGTGGTCCCTATTAATCTACTTGCAATGACTTGCTTTCAAACTGCTAGGTTGGCAGGAGCTGGGACAGAGACGGTTGCTCACACCATCCTGCAGCGCCTGGGTCTCGAACTTGTGACTTGCCAACATTCCAGTCGTCAAGTTTGGCGTCTTGACCACTCAGTCACCGCAGTCCCATGTACACAAGCATACAGATTTCTTAACAAAATGTAAGGTAGATGAAAACAGTGCTTTGCAGTATCCGTGCCTGTATCTCGCCTGTTTTTGCTTCCAGTGAAACTGTTTGTAAGCGTGCGACTCAAATCGCCACAACTGCATTTCTATGCCGGGGAGGTTTTCGAAGGTGCCATAAGCCGCTATCGCTCTCCAGATGTGCTCTCCCCTCTTGCAAGTGTTTGAATTAAGCAAGGAGCTGACATCGGGAACAGAAAGTTATAGATTGCGAACAGGGCGCTGTGCCTAGACAGCAGCCAGGCGAAAGGGGAAGGGGAGGGCGAGGGGCCGAGAGGTGACGTCTGGCCTAATGGTTATAAATGGCCCCATTCCCACTCAACGGTAGTAGAGAGCTACTGGTTTGCTTTTCATGGAAAGGGAGGTTTGGGGAGTTCAAGGCTGGACTAATCAGATCCATTAATACACCCACAGCTCTGCTCCAGTTGGAAAGGCAAAGCCAATCTAGCCAAGACCTTCTTTATACAGTGGCTAGTTTTACGGTGCCCAGGGCAGTGAGCAATGCTTTTGCTGGTGATTGGATTTCAATAACAAGAGTCCCTGGAGCCTACCTGGATCTACTTCTCCATCACAGAAGGGAAGGCAATGTGAGTTTGAGGGCGGATCTGTGCAGCTGTGATCCAAAGTGTGTTTATTTTAAGATGTTTTACAGCACTGCTCAGCAATGGCAGTAGCCCAATATCACACCTGTGATATTGCCTCTTCTTCTTCCATGGCCAGGCCAGGTGTGAAACTGCCAAAATTAAGGCACCTTTTGGTGACCAGTGTTGAATTGGTACTCCAGTATGTTGGAAAAGGCAAACAATTTCTTCACATGGTGTATCATCATCAGCTGCAGCTTGTATCCGATAATGCATCCCCTCCCCAAAGCAGGGACAATGCCATAGGCATGATTTTGTTTTAGGTAGAACCCAACTTGCCATGAAGTGACCCATACACTATGATCACAGGGCCATCTCCTGTGGCACATATGAAACGAGACATGCAGGATTTAACACCGGGACTGCAAAGGACTGCCTCAGCCTTGAGGATATTGACATGGTGTGCCTTCACAGCCACTCCATCTGGCATGGCCTCTTCTGCCTCCATGACCATTGGGAATCTAGAGTTGGTCCTCCACTCATTTTGCCATTGGGCCCAATATGATGGTTTCCAGTGGCATTTCCTCCACTGAGGGGACTTATCTGCCCTTAGCCGTTGGCCCCTTTATGGAGTCAAGTTATTTACCACTTTCCAACTCTCAGTGTGATACGGTCTACTCCGTTACCATAGCAGGATGTCCGGCCATTTTAGATCAAATTATTCAAATATAATTACAACCAGCATCTCTCTATGACAAGGAATGAAGACAGGGATTAAAGACATTTGCAGTAAGATGTCTTGGTTGTCTTGGGTGTGTTGAAAAGCGACTACAAAGATCTAGGGCAGTAGAGTCAAGGAAATGGACAATGAACTCTTAGTAGGATGAGAATTTGCTCTGGGGTTTGCCCTAACTTTATAAGGAATTGTCCAAGGTGCTGAATCTACTTTCCAGGTAGGGGTTGGAATCAGGGATTGTTTTGCTTAGAGTTTGTAGTAAAACCTGGTGGGGGAATTCACTGCCACATTGACATTGGAGTCACCCGTTTCCATGGCAACCAACCACTCAATTTGTTGTGCAGTGGCATCTCGCTTTACTAAATTAGTGCCTTCCCCAGGATGTTTTCCCATTACAAAATATGAGCGAATATCCCATAGGAATACATTGAAAACTGAAATTTGCAAAGCAAAATGCGGTTTCCCATAGGAATGCATCAAAAACCAATTATGACGTTCTGGAAAAAATTCTTAAAGTGAGTAATTATTTTCAATGGATTTTCATTTATAAAATGAAAATTACGTTAACTGAAGTGTTTGTAAAGCGAGGTACCACTGTATTGAAGTCATATGCCAAGGAATCAATGAGTGTCAAAGGACCTTTTCCTGATCCCAGAACCTTAATCAGCATAGTTTTATGTTCTCACAGAAGCAATTCAACTTCTCAGCCAGCTAGAACAATGCAACTAAGATATTACAATAATCAAATTTAGTTGTTTCAGAAGTGTGACTCTGAATCCGAAAGCTCTCTCTCTGGCCCTGAATCCACTTCTTGACTGAATGAGTGTCTTGATCTTTGCTTTTCACTTCATTTGCATGTATTTGCAGCCATATGGAGCACATGTCTAGAGATTGGGGAGAATCCCTTTGTCAATATTTGCCAAACTCCTGCACAAAATCCAGGGGGTGGTAGGTGGAATCTCAATGAAAAATGAATTCAGGGGAAGTGCCAGCCAGGGTGGATGTGCTGTTAATTGTAAGTGGCCGCGCATGTGTGTCTGCTGTTGAACATCTGAAAACAAAGAACCCGCCTCTGTGCCACTGAATATCCTGGAGTCCTTTCATTCAGTTTTCTTGTTTCAACAGCTTGCTGTCTTCTGGGGATCTCGGTATGTGACAAGACTGTCATGAGCTAATACATTCCTTGCTATGTAAGAATGGACAGAGCTAAACAATATTCCCCATTCTTCTTGTGCCATATCCAATTCCAAATATTGGCAATCAGCCAGGAAGATTGTCCTGAGAATAGAATGATTATTACTATCATTTAGAGGATGACTTGTCATGTTTTTATTAATTTTTAAACAAGGTTTGTAATTGGTGCAGTTGGTGGTAGCCTTTTAGTGTTTTAGAAATTTTAAGGGTTTTATAGGGAATTGTGGGGATTTCATCTCTTTGTACTGAATTGCTGTACACAGCCCAGAGTAACCTGTTGATTGGGTGGCTATACAAATTGCACCAAATAGATAGATAGATAGATAGATAGATAGATAGGAATTAAGAAAGGAATAGTTAGATAGATAGATAGATACAGTAGACAGATAGATAGATAGATAGATAGATACAGTAGATAGATACAGTAGATAGATAGACAGATAGATACAGTAGATAGATAGATAGATAGATAGATAGATAGATAGAATGCAGCGTTCTTCCATTTGCTTTCAGAATCACAGCGTGACACCCGTACCACTGATTCAATTCTGCAAGTCACTTTCTGGTCCTGAGTCCTTTTGACACACAAAGTCCTCCTCAGCCCCAGGCCAAGATGGATGAAGCTGCTGCCCTCCATCAAGATAGATTCAAGTGGGATTTAATCCACTTGGGGACCATCACCCTTCCCTGTGGACTTCGCCATTGAAAACCATTAGTCTTCAGGGTTGTCAGCTTAGTTAACCACCCCTTGATGTTCCTTGGACTTAGCTGTTGCCCAACAGGAGCATTTTTGTAACAACTGCTTTGCTTCTTGACTGATTATCTTTAAATCAATTTTGGAATATTTGCATTCATCATCTTTGCCAGTGGAGTAAAATTCAGTTACTGCTTACAGTGAGATGATGTCTTTCTTTCGCCTTCCTAAATCCAGCATGACACTGGAGAGGAGAAATCTGAAGGCATTCAGTGCGGCCTTTTGATTAACTTTAGGTCACCTCCAAATGCACCTGTCAGAATTTCCATTTGAGGTTTCCCCCAAGCTGTCAGCAAAGTGTATCAGACACAAAATGGAAAAAAAAATCAACTTTACCTCACACTGATAATCATATTGTAGAAGCTGCACCATTTACTTGAATAAGATGAACTGATTTCGAAATATTTTACACAAGGCTAGAAGTGTGTTCTCTTCAAAGTATATTTGTTTAAGTTTTTGCATTCTTATTTAATGGAAGTCCTTATAAAGACACCTCTGGTGTCAAATCCTTCCTTAGAAGAGGCATTCCTTTCTGCATGAGAATTGGGAACGTTTCTTGATAGATTGAGGCATTGCTACCTTCATGCATCATCAGAAAACAATGAACACATGTCTTACTTTTGAACTGGTTGGTTGGCAGGAGCTGGGACAGAGACAGGCACTCATTCAGTACTCAGGTCTCATACCGCTGACCTGCTGGACTTCCAGTCAGTGTCTTAACCACTTGAGCCACTGCAGTCCTTATGAAAGTACAGTACTGCTAATCCTGGTTGTCTTCCTCCAGATACCTCCTGAAAACAGAACAAAACTTGCCTTCCTTTTTCTCTCCAGCATCTCAAAATCATGAGTGGCTCTCCATGTCCAGCGTGCCGAAAGACCCTCTGAGGTCCTTTCCTTAAGAGCTCAGGGCCAACTGTGGATATTTAGTTGCAATAGAAATTGCCTGAAAGGAGCATTGGCTATTGCTGGGAATTCTCTTCACAGTCCTGGAAACCCTGCAAAGGTAAGAGAACCAGTTTGTTCCTTCAGATCATTTGAGGCTTATCTGGAGACCCTTCTGCAGAGCAGGTCAGAACTGGGTCTGTCCAAAAGCCTGGAAAAATACCATATATGTCTTGAATCTGTCAGTCTGGAAGCTGACGAGTTGAAAACAATTGTGAAGGAAAGAGGTTTATTTCCTTAAACCTGGGGTGCTCAACCTTTTCAAGCTGGGGCCTGTTAGATCCGGAGATCAGGGCGCGGGAGTGAGGACACGGAAGCCATTAAGGGTGAACCAAACAACACGTCTGTTTATTGTGGTTAGCACAGACAACAACAACAACGGCTGGGTCAGCAGGGGATTAAATACCCTGCTTGACCCAGCCCACTGACCAATGGGTAGCGGCGATTTTCCCGCCGCTAGGACATTTAAATATCTAACAGGGCCGATGACACTCTCTCAGTCAGCTTTGAGTCTACTCTATTACCAAAGCAGGATAAGTTGGCCAAACAGCTTTCGGTAGCTCGTTTTTGTAAAAATTTGGACCAAAATCCAAAGTAGATTTGCCACCCCTGAGAAAGTCGAATCAATAGCCTCAGCTGATACACAGCCCCTCCCCCCCGAAGCACGGAGTGTGGTCCCAAGCATCTTAGATTTATCTGTAAAAGCATATGCACACGTATACTGTACACTTTTACTTTCTAATGTTTAGGATGCTTTAGGTGTACCAAATCAAGACCGCCGCTTATGCCACCATTACTGAAGTGGATCCAAATTATTAGAATGGCCGGGGTAATAGATGGAAACTCACCGCTTCCTGGTATCTTCCGCGATAATATCAAAATCAATAGACTCTTCTGGAGCCCTGCCACGTTGTAAAAGCCAAGTACGAAACAGAAGGAATAGGGATGGCCTATTAGCAATATGTTCTGGAGAGAGAAAGAAGATGGTATAATAGAGGTTATGTTGGATGCTCGTCCTCGGATCAGCCGGCTTGCTTAATAGCTTCAAAACAGGCTCAGGCAACGATAAATACTTGTCTCAATATTTCCGTCACACTCAATTGCCTGCTAACTACCAAAGTTTTTGTGCAGGAAGAATGACACCCACAACCTCAAATGGCTACTTCTTTGTCAGTGCTGACATTTGTGTGTGTTTATGTCTTTGGAGATCAATAGCAAGCGGCTCTCCCAGTGGCTTAGTGGTTAAGATGCTTAGCTCAGAGAGTGGAAGGTCGGGTTTCGATACCCAAGGGCTGCACTTGGGGACATGAAAGAGGCCTCATTTGGGTGTCCCCTGGGCAGAGTTTCTCCAGCAAAAATCCTTTCAACCCTGAGTAATCTCTGATGTGAAATTATTATTATAGTAGCTAGCAATTTTGACATCAAGGTTGGTTGGTCAATGGGGGGGGGGTCTCACCTTATCGGTATTTGTGGGAAGAGGATGTAGAAATGAGGAAGAACCTTCCAGTCCACGAGTTCAGTGTCTTAACTACTTGATCTGTCTCTAAATTGCTCCAATTTTCCCCTCAGAATATTAGCAATTCAAGAAACAACCCAAAACCTATAGAAGAACTTGAGCTTGCCTTGTCTACATATGATATGTTGCCCCATTTAGATGAGACATATTCTAGAAATGGAGGGAGGAATCTCTCGCCGAAACTGCATCAACTAAATGGGGGTGGATTATGGATGGAGCCAACCTTACTGTATCACCCTGAAAAGGCTGTCTAGAAAATGGAAAGCATTTTAGAAGAGATGATGAGACAGATTTTATAGTTGTGTGTGTACTGATGGATGGCTCTCCCCCTCTTGCAGTCCCCAGAGCATATGAGATAGGACTGCTTGACAAAAGCACTCTGCCTCTAAAATGGAAAATGATACGGCACCTTTCTTTTCTCCCTGTAAAACTACTTGAAGTTTATCTGATATATCTTTGGGAAGAACCAATGTCCTTCTCTTTTGGGCTGCAGTGGCTACAGAAATGCAGAGAAACGAAAGAATAATGGTGAGATGCAAATAACCCATCCGGTGCTTCTAATACTTAAAAATCAATGCCACTAAACAAACAGAGTTTTATGAAAATCAGAATCCTGTAAGAATATTCTCATCAAGGATGTCAGATAATATCTTTCCTCTTGTGGATGCAGTTTCCATCTTTGCGTGAAAAGATGAGACAAGCAAGGATTTACTCCTCCTATATCGGGGTGCCCAAACTATGGCCTGGTCCTTACAGGATTCTGATTGTCATAAAACTCTGTTTGTTTAGTGGCATGGATTTTTAAGTATTAGAAGCACCGGATGGGTTATTTGCATCTCGCCATTATTCTTTCATTTCTCTGCGTTTCTGTAGCCACTGCAGCCCAAAAGAGAAGGACATTGGTTCTGCCCAAAGATATATCAGATAATTCATCCGGCCCATGCCAGCCTTGTCGCTCCCGGAAGCGGAAACAAAACATGCCTGTACGTTGTTTGGTTTAAGCAGAGAAAATGACAGCTTAAAATCTATCTCATCTTGTTGCAAAACAGATTGCAAGATGTGTTTTGCTTCCACTTCCGGTGGGAGGAACCACGTGACCTGCCTGCTGAACCCCATGACTGGCCCACTGAACCACGTGGCTGGCCTATATTCTGAAAAGTTTGATCACTCCTGCCCTATATACTCCACTTCTGTGGTGTATAATTAGGCAATCCACCAAGAGAGAGAAGACGGGGAAGAGAGAGAACAAGATCAACGCCCAACAGCCCTTGAGTGTTAATAGCAGGTTGAGCACAGCTCGGCATAAAGAGCTGTCAGCATTGAACAATACCCAGCTAATGATCATCATTTCCCAGAAATGTGACACCCTTCTCCCCCACTTAAGAGGGGGAACCTCCTGTTTATCCCCTCAAGGCACTGGAGACTGGGTGGTAGTGGTGGTGAGAGAATGCTGTGTTTATTCTGGGAACTCTCCAGGGCGTTATTAAGACAAATTATAGAAAATTAGAACAGAGGCAAATCAACTGGAGCCAGAACAGTCGCAACAACTCAAACCCTCTTGGCCCCATCCTAGCCTTGTTTGGTGTCTAAGGAAGGGAGATTGATTAACTTGCGTTAGGAAGGGGGGGGATATGTGGTACCAGGTTCTTTTCTTCTTCTTTCATGTCATGATTGATCAAACTTTAAACTGACATAAAGAAGCCACATTCTTGGCTTTGTCATTGGTTGGGGCTGTGGTGGCTCAGTGGTTAAGAAGCTCGCCTTGTTAGCTGGAAGGATGGCAAGTCGGCTGTTCGAGGCCCGGGTACGGCATTATGGATTGAGCGCCCGTCTCTGTCCCAGCTCTTGGGGGACATGAAAGGAGCCTCATTCAGGCTGTGGGGTGGTCATGTGTTTCGGCGGGCCAGCCACATGGTTCAGCAGGCCAGTCACGTGATTCACCGGGTCAGTCATGTGGTTCCCCCCACTTGAAGGGGAAGTTAAACGCGCCTTGCAATCTGTTTTGCAACAAGATGAGATAGATTTTAAGCTGCCATTTTTCTCTGCTTAAAGCAGGGGTGCCCAAACTATGGCCTATGGGCCAGATCTGGCCCCTGGCACCGATTCATCCAGCCCATGCTTCCTTTGTCACTCCCAGAAATGGAAGTAAAACATGCCTGTACGGGGAACGTTTTACTCCCCTTCCAGGAGCGATGAGGGAGGTGTGGGCCAGATGAATTGGCATGGGGGGGCAGATATGGCCTACAGGCTATAGTTTGGGCACCCCTGCTGTAGATGCACCTTGTACGATGAGTCTACTCCTTTTATGCTGTGTGCTGTAGATGAGATTTTCTCTCTTTTTATCACCCCTATAAAAGTGGCACAAGGACAATGCCTTTGCTGCTATCTAAGGTAACGATGCCCTTTGCATCTCAAGGGAATCCAGTGCTTGACAACTTCTGTTTCCAACAGCATTGTTTTGCCAGAGAGTGATTTGACTCCTCTTTGCATGGGGCTGCCAGACAAATGGTCGTTCAATAAAACCCCTCGCCTACCTTGTTAAACTTTCTGCCCAGGTCACATCTCGGCCGCAGTGATTTATAGACCAGCCCGAAACATTTATTAACTTCTAAATCACGTCGCTTGCTCAACTGGAATCTTTCTCTTGTTGCACTTTTGGCTGCCGGAGCAGAGGATTTCTCTCCACCGGCCCACTTCTCCTGTGTTTTATTGCAAAAGAGGGTGGATCTGGCTTTGTTGAGTTGAGGCCCATCTGCCTGTGGCTGGGGATAAGTGAGGGAGAAACGGCCGGGTAGGTAAGGTGGAGCAGGATTGGGAGAAAGGGAAGGATCTTAAGGGAGTAAGAAAAAGAAAGGAACAGCAAAAGAGCAAGCAGAGATTAATGAGGCAAAATTGAGGAAAGACATTCAGATATAGGGATGGTCTTGAGCTTCACAAGCGCTTGAAGGTTATCTATTTGCAAAGAAACAAGTTTTTTGCTCTTAATATACAGAGCAAAACAGAACAGAGCCAGGCTAAGCTCTCCTTTTTGGGGTTCTTTGAAGTGCTATCTGTCTCTCTAATTCTGCTATGGGTCTTTTCTTTGCCCAACTGGATTCAGAAGCTCAACATTCTTCTCGTTGGAGAGGATGGCTTCTTCTTCTTCTTCTTTATCGTCATTGTCATAGTCATCGTCATCATCATCGTCATCGTCATCATCATCCAGGCCCATGCAGGACACCAGGACATGTATTCCCAAGTGGTCCTTTCTTCAATCCTTCAAGCATTCAGGAAGTTCAATTTGCCTGCTGACGTTCCAATAGCACCATTATGAGTGTGACACACCTACGCTGACTGGACCATGTTCTCTTGGATGCAGCTGAATAGCCACATGATGTCTTTTTGCCTGGCTGTTCTTGGTCACTGTGTGTCTCCTCCTATCCAATGTGTCCTCTTCACATCCCAATGTCATTCAATATTAGATGGAAAATTAATGAACTTCTGGGATACCTCTGGTGAGCTTTTGATTATCAGCTACACCTCTTCCTCTTTTGTTCCTGTTCCCTTCATGTCTCATCTTGTCCTCTGTTCCAACTCAAGTTGTCTTAGCTGCTAAATCAATAGATTAAATTGAATTCATAGAGATTACCTCCCTATTCACTCTGTGTGAATGTGGAGAGATACAGAATCCAGCTTATTTAATGGTCTGCTGATTACTGTCAAAACCTGCATCGATGAGGACTTAAGTTTGGCGAATGACAAAGCCGAGAAAGTGGCTTCATTTAGGCAGTCCAGGGTTTGATTTGGACAAATAAAATGACGGTGGCAACTTGAGTTCTAAAATGGTTTCCAGTCCATTTCCATACTTTTCATTTCGTTGATAAATGTCTGGCCGGACTTCCTGCTACCGTAATGGAGTAGACCGTACAGCCATCAACTCAACACCGAGTGTTGGGTGGTGGTAAATTACCTGACTCCCTAAAGGGGACAATGGCTATGGGCGGATGAGCCCCTTTAGGTGGGGTCATGGTCTCCCTGGAAACCATCCCATTGGGTCCAATGGCAAAATGAGTGGAGGAGGAGTTTTTGATTCCCAACGGTCAAGGAGGCGGAAGAGGCCATGCCAGATGGACTGGCTGTGAAGGTACACCTTGTCCATATCCTCAAGGCTGTGGCAGTCCATTACAGTCCCGGTGTTAAATCCTGCATGTCTCTTTTCACACGGGAGATGGCTCCAAGATCATAGTTTGTGGGTGACGTCATGGCAAGCTGGGATCCACCTTAAACAAGTTCACGCCAGTGGCAATTTTCCTGCTTCGAGGGAAAAAATGCATTCTTGGATGCGAGTTGCAACCAATGATGATTTTGTGGATGCTGAAATGAGAAGCAATTTCAATTCTCTCTTCACTCATTCCTCAAGGTGGCACATACAGAGATAACAGGGAAGAAATATTGCTCCCTTTTTTTTAATTACTGGCTTCCCACGTTCCCTCAGTTTATCTGACTCAGGGTTTAAATTGCTGTCATTTCAACAACCGGTACACTTTGGAGTGGGGAGGGAATCTCAGGCGCTCGTTCAGCTTGGCTCGTCACGTCCAAAGATATGTAGATCTGGATTCAGGGGAAGAACTTTAGAGAGAAGCGGTGATGGAATTTGGTAAAGGTGGAATTTGCTGGCATGGATAGTGGAACAGCTGGTAGTTAGAAGAACAATCCGAGGCTCTACGTTAAAAGTAAAGGCCACCCTTGCTCAAAAGCCAGCCGTATCTGCCTCTAGGTGCCAGTGCTCATCTCTGTTTATAGCCAAAGAGCCAGCATTGTCTGCGTCTGCAGACGTTTCCATTGTCATGTGGCTTGTATGATTAGACACTGGCATGCACAGAATGCTGTTTACTTTCTCACTGGAGTGGTATCTATTTATCTACTTGCAATTTCTTGCTTTTGAATTGCTGGCTGGCAGGAACTGGGGCAGAGATAGGAGCTCACTGTGATGCAGCGCTCGGGTCTCAAACTGCTGACCTGCCCACCTTCCAGTCATCAAGTCCAGCGTCTTAACCACTAAGCCACCACAGTGCCCCCCTCTCCACTTCTTCTAGCTGCTGTGACTTGAGTATGTTCCACCCTTGCTGGTCCCAAGCCCAGATGAGAAAGGAGGAGAGTTGGGTGTTGGCCAAGCAACACATCCTTGTTAAACCTAGAACCACTGCAGAAACAGCAAGAAGAACCTCAAGTCACAATCACTGTACCACTGGGAATTGATTGATATGACCATCAGTCCCCCCAACGTATTACTCCCGCAAAACAGCAGCCAAATGAAAGGATTTTTGCAGAAGGAACTCTACTCATTGAATGCCCAAATGAGGCTCCTTTCCTGTCCCCAAGAGCTGGGACAGAGATGGGAACTCAATCTGTCATGCAGTACCCGGGTCTTGAACTGCTGACTGTCAGCATTCGACCTAACAAGGTCTTAATCACTGAACCGCCAGAGATCTTTGGCTATAAATAGGGATCAGCTCCTGACAGCCTAGCTGTTTGAAAGCAGGATGTTGCAGGTAGATAAATAGGTTCCACCTGGGTGGGAAAGGTAACAGTTTTCCATGCCTCTAGTCATGCCTGCCCATATGACCACAGAGATATCTACAGCTACAGACAATGCCGGCTCTTCAGCTATAAATGGAGATGTGCACCGAATCCTAGAGTCAGACACAACTGGTTTTTGAGCAAGGTAGACCTTTACCTTGAGCGAGATATTTTGAGATGCTCTTCACAAGAGGAGAACATGGGCATGAAAGCTTTGTGCAAATTAAGTGAAACTGTGCAAGAAACACTTGAGTACAATTAAGGCAGAGAGCGCAATATGAAGTTGGCTGACCCTAGTAATGACCAGATGCATTACCGGAGTCATTTCCTGCTTTTAGAAGAACTGTCTACAGTTTTTCCTGTGTTAATTCTGTCTTTGCGCTTTCCTCCACAGAGGGGAAGAGGGTCCTTTCTGGGGCAGAGATGGTTGGCAAAAATGAGCACTTCTGGCTTCAAAATGTCTCTTCACTGTGCTTTGTCACATTGGCTTAGATGGTGTGGACCAGATCAGCTCAAATTAGTGCTTGCTAAGAACAGATCAGACTGCGATGGCTTTAGTGCTTAAGACACTGGATGCCTGGAAGATTGGCAGGTCAGGAGTTTGAGATCTGAGCACAACACGGCGGAGTGAGCTCCTGCCATCTGCCCCAGCTCCTGCTGTCTGTCCCAGCTCCTGCTAACCTAGCAGTTCGAAAGCAGGAAATTGCAAGTACGGTAGATAAATAGGTGCCACTTCTGTGGGAAGGGTAACACTGTTCTATTTTTATAGTCATTCCTGCCACATGACCATGGAAGTGTCCACAAACACAGACAGCGCTGGCTCTTTGTCTGTCAATGGTGATGAGCACTGTACCGTAGCGTCAGATACAGCTGGCTTTTGAGCAAAGAAGACCTTTGCCTAAGAATAGATCCCATTAACTTTTTCTTGTTGAGACCACCAAGAGCACATCTAGATCTAGAGGAAAATCAAAACCTGAGAGTCATTGAAAATGATATATATTGGTGATGACTAGTAGAGACCTGGAGAACTCGGTCAGTATTCTATTATGCACCGTGTGGGCTCCCAGGTAGTTATGTGTTGTAAGTAACTAAGCACATTTCCCCTCTTCCTTTTCTTTTTGCTAAAACTTATAATGAGAAATAATTCAAGTCTTTCCCACTGGGATCTCTGCATTTTCTTTGCCTCCGACATCCTCATTATCAGGTTTTCTGCTCAGTTACCTTGAGAGAATCCGGGATCTTGTTAAACTGGGGAAGCGGCGGCCGTGTTCTCTCTACCGTAGCCTGTCTAACCTTCGCCTAGCAGAATAATGCCCCTTCCGTTTTTTCCTCTGATAGCATCCTGATTTCTTAATGCATGCTGGCTTTGGCTCCAGGGTTTCCGCTTCAGGGGCCGCGAGCTTTTCTATAATTCAGCAAAAGTCCAGCTTCGGTTTCTGAGCTGGTGAGTAGAAAATATGGACGAAGTTTGCAAGGCCGTCTTGGCCACTGTGGGTAAATGAGTGCATGTTTCTCCATTTGGACTGAAAGTGAGAGTTTATGAGGAACCAGGCTGTGTTCTGCTGTTTGTGCGTTACGTCACGTCAGAAAAGCCCACTCTAATTGGGCTTTTGAGACAAGTATATTTAAGGATCAGTGACGTGACTGTGAATTTCCATAGCCAAGCCAGGATTTGAACCCAGGTCTCCCGAGTCTACAGAAGAGACTTTCTGGTCATTCAGCCAATTGTTTGATCCATGGTGGATTTAGGCTGTTTCGCTTTTTTCCCTGGTGATCAGATGACATAAGTGATAACATAAACCAACCCAACTCCAGAGTATTCCTACCCATACCTTTCTGGGTCCCCTTTGGAGGCTGCTCCATTTTAGGGGCCAGTAGGATTATTCTTTAAGGGTCCATGTTGGCTTAGTGGTTAAGATGCTGGGCTTGATGACCGAAAGGTTGGCACATCAGCAATTTGAGACCCAAGCACTGTGCGATGGAGTGAGCACCTATCATCTGTCCCAGCTTCTGCTAATCTAGCAGTTCAGAAAAAATAAATTGCAAGTAGATAAATATGTGCACTTTGGTGGGAAAGGTAGCAATATTCTGTGTTCTTTGGCATCTAGTCATGCCTGCCACATGAACGTGGAAACATCTACAGACAGACATCGCTGGCTCTGTAAATGGAGATGAGTCAGACATGACTGACATTTCAGCAAAGAAGACCTTTACCCTTACCTTTACCTAGGGCAGTGTTGGCTAGCCTTGGCACTCCAGGTGATCTTGGACTTCAATTCCCAGAAGCCCAAGCTAGCACCCCTGCTGATCAGGGCTTCTGGGAATTGAAGTCCAAGAACAGCTGGAGTGCCAAGGTTAGCCAACACTGACCTAAGGACACTCTGCTCTGCTTTGATCACAGGATCCGAACTGGCTATCTTTGGAAAAGCTACTTAATTAAACACTATCTCTGATCTTTCCTTTGTAGGGCAGGGTAGAGGCAGTATTTTGAATTTCTTTTTAATAGTTGTATAGATGGAGTGATGGTCTCCAAGTGGATTAAATCCCACTTGAATCCATCTTGAGGGAGGAGAGCAGCTTCCTCAGTACTGGCCTTGGCACTTCAGGAGTTCAGCCAGGAGCTGAGGAGGACTTTGCGTGCAAAAAGGACTCAGGATCAGAAAGTACCTCGTGGAACTGGATCAGTGGTACTATGGGGGTCATGGTACTATGGAAGGCAGATGAAAGGACACAGAATTATATTCACAGGACAGTCTTCATGGCTGATCGCCATGATGATCGCCAATATTCAGAATCAAATAAGGCACAAGAAGGAGGGGGAAGAAGTGCCAAAGCAACAGTGATTCACTGCATCAAATTGTAACCATTAAAAACAAACAGGGATTTTTTTTTACCTTCGTTCCCCTCCAAAGGCAAGGAAGATTTAAAGAGAAAAATTTCACATTTCTCAATTAAAAGCTTATCATCACATCACTGTCCTCGCCCATTTGTCAGCAGAAAACAATACAGATGAGAAAGTAATGATAATCATGATCATAACCCAAACAGAACATGCTTTCACTAAGCATAATCTTATCAAACCTTCCCAATTCCCAAAACTCGAGATATGGGAAGCTAAGAAGATAATCTCTCCCTCTTAGCATTTTCATAGCTTCATTCTGGCGGCGTCAATGACACACCAGCGAATGAAAGGGAGGAAGGCAGGTAGGGACCCAAAGCAAAAACAGAGGGAATGATACGGAGTATTTCCAAAGAGCAATAAAAGAACAAGCCAAGAACAAGCAGGGTAATCTTCAATCACACAGTTGACTCCAACCCTTTGCGACTCCATGGACCACCGCATGCGCCTTTTTCATTTGCCGTCGACCATCCTCCATAGCCCACCCAGAACAACAACTCTTTGGAAGCCTACCTGATCTAGACCTTCACTATCCCTTCTGCACATCTCTCCACTTATACCACAGTGTATAAACCTCTCGTGATATGCTCAGCAGAAACCCATTATGGTATCTCTCAGTGCAGTGCCGTTCTCCTCTGTGCATTCATGCATGCAAGGAGCTGAATGTTTTCATCTTTTAAGCATGAGGTCGGAAGGTTTGCTCCGTGTTTCGGATTCTCTTAGTAATTAGTCTTGGCTTCAGCCTCTTCTGTATGACGGTGTGTTATATTGTGCATCCGAGTTTCTTGCGCTGTAAATTAAATCTGCCCATCCGTGTCTTATCTGGGCGGGAAGGTGGAACAATCCATCCCTCTCTCCTCTTCGGATTCATATTTCATGTTTCTTTCTAGGTGGTACTGGACAGTGGTGGGATGTCAAAAATTTTACTACCCCACCGTGATGTCATCACAGTGTGGGTGGAGCTAACATCATGATGTCATGTCATGGGCGGGGCCAATGAAAAAAATACAAAATAATAAAAATAGGGAGCTTCAGGCTATAGGGATCTTCAGGCTAGCAGCTTCTCTTCCTCCTCCCTGTTTGGGAGGACAGCAAGGAGGCCATGCATATGTGCCAAGCACTAGGCGTGCATGCACACCACGTGTTTGGCATGCATGCACAGTGGGGGAACCAGTGAAAAGGAAAGCCCTGAAGGTGGTTCCCCCCAAAAGCTGCTACAGGTTCTCTGGGACACTGGGAAAAGTTACTAACGGTTCTGGAGAACTGGTGAGAACCTGTTACATCCCATCACTGGTACTGGAGCAGCATTCTCCCAAATGGGTGGTATACAAATGTAATAAATAAATAATCATGAAGAAGAAGTTCTCAGATGATAAGGTAAAGGTGGCCCTGCTTGAAAGCCAGTTGTATCCGACTGTAAAGTGTGGAACTCATCTCTGTTTAAAGCCAAATAGCCAGCGGTGTCTACATCTGCAGATATTTCCGTGGGCATGTGGCAGGCATGACTAGACACCAGAGTGCCCGGAAGGTTGTTTACCTTCCCACCAAAGTGGTACCTGTTTATCTACTTGCATTTGCTTGCTTTCGAACTGCTAAGTTGGGAGGAGCTGGGGCAGAGATGGGAACTCATTCTGTTGTGCAGTCCTCGGGCCTTGAACTGCTGCCCTGCCGACCTTCTAGTCATCTTAACCACTAAGCTACCGCAGTACCTGTGGTTGTAGATCAGGGTTCCCGACCTTTTCAAGCCAGGGGCCGGGTCATTCTCTCTCAGTCAGCTTCGAGGGTCGGACAGTCTTTTGGCCCTGCCTGCACGATGGGGGTGGCCATTCTGTCCCAACAGCTTCAAAGGGGTGGCCATTTTATTTCTCAAATGCCCTTGGAAGGGTGGGGGGGACACATGATATGGCTGGATCGGGCCCACAGGCCTTAGGTTGTGAACCCTTGCTGTAGATGATAGCAAATCACTTGTGGATTTTTACGTAGCCACCGCATACTTCCTGTAATGACTAGTACCAACCACTGGCTCGAAATGAAACCCATTTTTCTTCCTGTTTAAACACGTTGTTTCTCATCACCCAACTTAGTGACAAGGGATTATTTTCCGCCTTCTGTGTGGCAAATTTTTCAATATTTAGACAATTGTTGTGAGCTTATTAAATGGATTTGTCTCAAGGCTTTGGAAGCATCCCATTCTTCTCTTATTGTCGTGATGCATCCTCTATTTGGAGTTTTCCAGTGGGATGGTTGGAATGGATTTAGATCGTCAATTTTTATTCCCCCCCCCCCCCAACAGTTTTTCCTGTGCAATTCTGGCATCCTCTCAGACTGCTAGATGGGTGGAAATAGTTGTCAGAAAGCACACAATAACCTGAAAGAGATGAGTTTTCCACATCTGGAGGGGTAAAGAGATCTTCAGTTGACCTTTGGGCCTTATGAAGTGATACAGCTCTGTGAAAGGATCGGAGCTGAAAAGTACCAAGTTGCAAATAATGCAGATATGTGCTACTAGTTCCTTTTTAGGGATAATGACCAATTATCTGAACCATAGCTCTTTCTGGACAACAAATGTGATTAATCAGTGGTAGATTAATTTTATTGCTTGTCTGGTGGCTAACTGGTTTAGATGCAACTGGAAGGTCAGCAGGTGTTGTGATACAGCCCTCCTCTGGCTCCAAAGATGAGCTGGATTGGGGCCACTCCCTATGCTCAGTCTGGTTCTGCTTGCACCTGAGCATGCCCTGAGCCGGGGTCTCAGCCTGCGCCTGGCCCAAGTCTGTTCTCCCCGGCAGCTGACCTGTCAGATCAGGAGTCTGGCTCTGACAGGGATCAGCCCTCAGTCAGGGAGAGGTCCAGGAAAAAGCTACACCTGAGACGCAGGCAGGTCAGGCGAGGCACCAAAGAAGGCTCCCAGCTGATACGGATTAGCTGGGAGGCTTATAAGCAAGCCTCTTGCAGCCTGCCAGTGTCAGTACAAGTCATGTGCAAAGACCAATGTCCTGCTTGATCCCAGACTGCCTGCTGTGAGCTTGACTACTCTGCCAACCCTGACAACGCCCCTGGACACCCCTTTGGATTTGACTACTGACTCAGACTACTGGTAAACAGCACATTTTTCTAATTACAGTACTTCAAGACTGCATCACATTAAAAAAAATGTCCTTCCAAAACCTCAGCTATTCAAGTGGGTGGCTGTGTGATAGGGGAGCTTAATTTATATGTACAATAAAAGGATTCCAGAAATCCACAATCATATCTGTAACTTCCCATCTCTTTATTTTAAAATTGTGCTTTAAAATACCTTAGAGGCCTTTTTTCCCAAAATTTTGTGTCGTTCTTTTATTACCTTACTTTAAAAAAACAAAGGAACAAAAAATAATGAAATAGTAACAGACGGCACAGCAAGAAACATATTGGCAGAAATCTAATAGTAAGATACAACTACATTTGACTCATTGAATCATTGGTTTTATGGAGGGTATTGACTTACCAAAACCCTACTAATTCAATCGGCCTACTCTACTGTGTATTGGTGAGTTATTTTTCCAATACTTGAACCAGTAAATGCATCGGGTTAGTTTAGAAAGATGGCCATGAATTAATTTAAAGTTAGCTTTACCAGTTCTGTGTTACGAGTATCCCATATGTATTGTTCTAAGCTGTGATGGTGACCTTGGCACTCCAGGTGTTCTTGGACTTCAATTCCCAGAAGCCCAAGTAAGCACACCTACTGATCAGGGCTTCTGGGAACTGAAGTTCAAGAACAGTTGGAGTGCCAAGGTTGGCCATCACAAGGTATCAAGTGGAGAAAATGATCAGCGTTGAGCTGTCCTAGGTCCTGAAGATTTACTATTCTTCTTTCTTACCTTTGAACTCAACTACTACCCCAAGAAGGGGAAACTTAGAGCATTCATGCTTCCTTCGTAAACATTCATTTTACCCCACACTGGTCTATTGGCACGATGAATAATATGGGTCAAACTGTGCAAAAATTTGAAAAGGTGTATGATTAATGTATTTGAAAGGTGCACCATTTGTTTTCTTAATTACTCAACAGATTTCTCAAGCCCCACAAGACGTCTCATGTCATTCTGAGATATTTCCCTCACAAGACCTCCATAATTTGTGCTAACTATTGCTCTGCTGTAGAGATTCTGCAAATACTGGAAAGGTAAATAATCTTAGAGGAGAACATTTGGTCTTCTCTGCCACTATCATCACATTCTTCACTGTGGGATTTCAAGACATAGTCTCGATCACAACTCAAGAGCCCAGATTGTCCAAGATACTGGCTTGGGTCTAGAGCAGGGATCTGCAAACTTGGTTCTCCAGGTGTTCTTGGACTTCAATTACCAGAAGCCCAAGTCAGTATGCCTGCTGATCAGGACTTCTGGGAATTGAAGTCCAAGAACATCTGGAGAGCCAAATTTGCTGATCCCTGGTCTAGAGCAGTGGTCAGCAAACTTGGCTCTCCAGCTGTTCTTGGACTTCAGTTCCCAGAAGCCTTGATCAGCAGGAGTGCTGACTTTGGCTTTTGGGAATTGAAGTCCAAGAACACCTGGAGATCCAAGTTTGCAGACTCCTGGTCTAGAGCAGTGTTTCCCAAAATGGGGGCCAGGACCCACAGGGGACATTCAATTCCCAGAAGCCTACGTCAGTCCATTGGCTGAGCAGTCCATTGACTTAGGCTTCTGGGAATTAAAGTCCAAAAACCAAAGGCTGGATAACACTGGTTTAGATTCTATATGTGAGCTACGCCCCTTCAGATCTGGCTGAAATAATGATGAAGTTGACAATGCAGGTAGGAAGTTTAGGTAGTCTCCTCCAAGCCTTTCCATCGCACCGGTGCTAGTAATGTCTGAATGGGGTTTTCTTTATGTGGAACTACCTTTTAAGAAGTAAAATGATAGGCATGGCAATGAGAGAACTGGCTGTTATGGTAAAAAAAAATAGGCCCCATCTAATCCTTAAATATCCATGCAACAAAGCAGCTTCTGTCCTCAATGGCACTCATTATACTGTATTATTTGCATTAGAATGTAATTTGTCCCCTTTTGTTTCATCTGTGCAAAAGATAATAAATCTCAAGTGTGAATAAGTGTCTCGCCTTTCGGCAGAGCAAGGATGGAAATGTTGTATTTCTTCATTCTTTCATGTGAAAACAAAGCAAGTGGGTATCTTTGACCTGACTTAATGCAGCTGGGAACAATCTGGCCAAGTTATCCTGCTATGATAGTAGAGTAGACTAGGGTTTCTGAACTTTGACTCAAATACTAACAGATGTGGCTGATGGTGGTTTACCATAACCCTGACTCAGTTTAAAGCCAGAAATGAGCATTAGAGCCAATCCACCATTGGAAGAAGAAAATTCCCTACTTGATAAAATCATGAGTGCCAAAGCAGGTGTATTTCTCACCTTTGGTGCTATGCCAAATGCTTGATTTGTTTGGAGAGTAGCCTACAGGTTTCCTTTGAAATGTGCCTTTCAATCATCATAAGATTGCCTCGGTCACCTGTTTGCAACATTTAACATCCTTTCAGATCTAATGATGGGCTAACTGTAATCTCTTGTTTCTTCTTCTTCAAGTGCCATATCCGATTCCAAATATTGGCGCTCATCATGGCAATCAGCCATGAAGATTATAATATAATGTCGTGGCCTTTCATCTGCCTTCCACATCACAGCGTGACCCCTGTACCACTAATCCAGTTCCATAAGTTACTATATGGTCCTGGGCACAGAAAGTCGGCCTCAGCCCCAGGCCAGGATGGATGAAGCTGCTGCCCTCCACCAAGAAGGATCCAAGTGGGATTTAACCCACCTGAGGACCATCACCCTTCCCTGTAGACTCCACCACCCAAGGCTGTTAGTCCTCAGGGTTGTAGTGTTAATTAACCATCACCTGACAATTAGCGTTGAGTAACATGCAATATGGTCTACTTCAACCTTGGGTCCCCAGATGTTCTTGGACTTCAATTCCCAGAAACCCTGATCAGCAGGTGTCCTGACTTGGGCTTCTGGGAATTGAAGTGAAAGAACACCTAGAGTGCCAAGGTTTACCATCACAGCTTAGAACACCTGAAGAGTCAAAGTTCAGAAACCCTAGTCTACTCTACTATCATAGCAGGATAACTTGGCCAGATTGTTCCCAGCCAGAATTATACAGAGGATGGGCAGCCCTGAGAGAGAAACTCCACCTACCCCTGTTTCCAATCTCCCTGTCCACTATGGTGCTGACTATATATGAATCAACACTGCCACAAATATATCCAAGCGGGAAAGTACATTGAATTGTTGCTCCTCTGCTCCTCTCAATGACCTCGCCTTTGTAACCACCAGTCCCATTTTGCCCGTGCGTGCATCTGTCAAACTGCACCTTTCATGGTTGTTTCCAGGAGATACATAAAAACCCCATGTGTATTTATGACATTACTGCAAAGCCTCGCATCTTCCACCGCCACCATCACCGTCCCAGCCCCATTCCCTTTATGAGGATTGATAGTCGGACTATAAATGTTTAGGACCTCATCCGCTGATGGTGTCTGTGTAGATGAATTCATCTTTCCTCCAAAGAACCAGATGTTTAGGCTGTTGTAACAGCAAACCCCGCCTGCTTTTCCTCCCCTGTTTCTTTTTTCATTTTTTTCCTGCATAATTCTCTCACCCTTTTGCATTAGATATATGAATCAAGGTTGAACAAAGCAGCAGAAATTTGAATTCACAACTGTCTCAGTACCGGAGCGAGAACTCTGTAGGGATAAAGGTTTGACGTGCATATGCTAGGGACCTGAATTAATGGCAGGGATGGATCTAGTTGATACTTTGAGATCTGGGCCCCTGGGAGAATTTGCAAATTCCCATATGACATCACGAAACTTCTAAGGAAGTGGATTGAAACTCATGCAAACACATCCTGGAGTAAAACTGTGAGCCATAAAGTTGCAATGAGTTTTCTTGTTGTTTTGCTCATGTGGCGACATGGGATTTTTATTACACTGTGCAACAATTTTGCTACTGGGAATAACACATGTGATTTACATGCTACCGAGTGTGCTGATTCCAAATCTGAACTCGGAATTAGCCTATCACGTACAGATTTTAAGTTATAGGCATGCTATAGTTTTACGTAGGTCTTAGTAGTTCAGTTTTGGCCTTACTGAGATATATACCCTTGTGTCCCCCAAAGATGGCCTGTCCTGCATCTCCTCATTGATTTTGCAGCAAATTCTCCGAGCACAGGTACAAATTTGAATGTTTGCCAAAGCAACTGGACACATCCAGTGAAATCCAGGGTAAAAGAAGAGTCTGTCAAGCTTCAGGAGAAAAAAAAGAGTTTTATTCATTGAAAGTGCCGGGTGCATTTCAGCCAATTAATTATTTTCTGGCCCTTCTTCAGGGAGAATAAATTAACAGCGCCTGCAGCTATTGCTGACGTACGGCTTCCCATTTTTTAATGCAGTAGCAAGCAGTCTCTCTCCCATTAAACTGGAGACCCACCAAGCTATCCTGCGCTCTCCTGCTTATACTTCAGCTGCCAGTTCTAGGCAGATTCTTCTTCTTGTGCCATATCCGAATCCAAATATTGGCAATCCTCATGGCGATCAGCGAAGACCGTCCTGATAATAAAATGCTGTGGCCTTTCATCTGCCTTCCACATCGCAGTGTGACCCCCATACCACTGATCCAGTTCCGTGAGTCATTTTCTGGTCCTGAGCCATTTTGGCACACAAAGTCCTCATCGGCCCCAGGCCAGGATGGATGAAGCTGCTGCCCTCTATCAAGAGGGATTCAAGTGGGATTTAATCTACTTGGGGACCATCACCCTTCCCTGTAGCCTTTGCCACACACGGTTGTTAGTCCTTAGGATGGTCAGGTTAGTTAACCGCCGCCTGATGATCAACGTTGAGTCACTGTCAGTAGGGTCTAGCCAAGGGATGGCCAAGCTTGGCACTCCAGGTGTTCTTGGACTTCGATTCTCAGAAGCCCAAATCAACACACCTGCTGATCAGGGCTTCCGGGAATTGAAGTTCAAGAACATCTGGAGTGCCAAGGTTGGCCATCACTGATCGAAGTCCATTATCATAGCAGGATCACCTGGCCAGACATCACTCTTTGTAATGTCACCTCTTCATAATTTCCTCCTTGATTTTGGTGTTTGTTTTCTAGACAAACAAAAGATCTGATACAGATCAGTTTGGTTCAAGTAATTCTCTCTCTTTGTATAGGTTCGTTATTAAGAAGGAGGGAAGCATTGTGTTCGTTACTGGAATGGATGTTTTTTCATGGCTTCATAGTTTGCCCAGTTACATAAATTATCCTCTCAACTTCATAGGAGATAGCCTATTTTTTTGTTCAGAAGTTAAATAAAAAATACATGAAATAAACTACATCACTTTGTTCTGCAAGGTCAGTCCCCCCTCCCCCCGTATGCAGATATATCTCTTTAGAAGATGTGTGTAACATTTGGTGATGAGTTTTTAAATAGCTGAGACATTTGTTCCCATTTTGATAACCAATTTTTGTCTTGGACTTGAGATTGATTAGACTTGCTACTTTTTATCTCTCGCTGTCTTTCTTCAGCAATCTGGTATGACATCAGAAGGGAAACGCGGCTTCTCAAATTTATTAGCAAAATTTGAAACGACACTCTTTTTGGCACACCTTCAAATTTGTACCTGTGCTCGGAGAATTGCTGCAAACGGAACTCGCTTGGCTTTAAATTCAGATGAATTATTCAGAGACCTTGTGGTGAGTTACTTTTGTGATTTATAATGAGCCGTGGGACAGGAAGAGATGCTCAGATATAAGTAAATAAATTATGCTTTGGAGGTTTCCTTATTCGTAATAATTTTGACATTTGCCGAGTCAGGGCAAATGCTCTTCTTGGAAAAGACACTGCACTTTCAAGCTAGAGAAGCTGGAAAAGCCAATTTTTTGATCACTGAGAAGTATTTCTCCGACTTGAAGGTGTCCAGAGAAGACAAAGGAAATAATGTATTTGGTTGGTGCTGTTCAACTGGGCCCTAAGGTGAGCTGGGTGAAATTATATTTTTAGACTCATAGGATTCTGGGCAGTGAAGCCAAAAAAGTAACTTTTCCACAATCTGGCCCTAAACGTATGAGATGTTTGCTGGAAAATTTAATTGCAGCTTGCAATAGGAGATGTGTTGAGTGATGGGGCATGACATGTTATTGCAACATTAGGCATGACAGGAATATTAATTATGGCTCAGACACGGGTGTGCTTTGATTAGTATTTTTGCTGCATCTACACTTTACACAAGTGGATATATCTTCCATGCCTTTCCCCAAAGTACCTTAGTACTTGCTATTACCCTGCTATGGTAGACTATATTGCCAATGACTCAACGCCAATTGTCATGTGGCAGTTAACTAACCTGGCAACCATGAGGTCTAATGGTCTTAGGTGGCAAACTCCACAGGGAAGGGTGATGGTCTCCAAGAGGATTGAATCCCACTGGAATCCATCTTGGTGGAGGGCAACAGCTTCATCCATCCTGGCCTGGGCGCTGAGGAGGACTTTGCGTACCAAAAAGGACCAGAAAGTGACTCGTGGACCTGGATCAGTGGTACTATGGGGGGGGGTGTCATGCTGTGATGTGGAAGGCAGATGAAAGGCCACTGCATGATATTCTCAAGACAGTCTTCATGGCTGATTGTCATGATGATTGCCAATATGTGGAATCGAATACGGCATAAGAAGAAGACTGGAATTCTTCTATTGGCATTTTTTTTGTCTCCTTCTTCTCATACCAGAAGTGGGACATCATTTATGGACAATTCTGGCTTCAGATCACCAGCCACACCACATCCAAACCACCCTTCTAGGTTTCTTAGCACTGATGTCCTCCTTCTGGTGCTTCCATTCCCATGTATTATACCTTGAATGCTGGAGTGTCACTTGTGAATCAAGGTGCTACGATGATTGACCACAGTCCAAGAAAGGACAAGACCCATAACATGCAGAAGGCTAAAGTACCTTCCATGTCTTATTTCATGGCGTGACCAAAGTATGTCACCTTTCTCCATTTGATATGTTTTATGTTTTCTTGGGCTTCATTTATCTGCCTTAGCATGTCTTTGCCGTTCACTCTTTCACTTTGGGAAATTCTTAATGTCAGCAATAAATCTACTTCAAATGCTTCTGTCATTATTATAGTTTCCTGTATTAAAGGCTCGCAGTTCTATCTTCAAAGCCAGTTTTCTTGAATATGACATTCATCGTTCTTAAGGATGCTCTAGGCTGTCTCTCCTCTACTGTTACATTTTTCTTATTATTATTTCATGACTGTGAGGTAGCTCCTCCAGTGGCTTAGTGGTTAAGACATTAGGCTTGGAGACCAAAAAGGTGGGTTCAATCCCCGAGAGCTGGACGATTGGGGACATGAAAGGCGTCTCATTCAGGTGTTCCCCTGCAAAAACCCTTTCAACCCAGAGTAAACTCTGAGGTGAAAATGAATGCTGACTATGAGAAGGATTTTTTATTTTCAAGACTAGGAGTTCCAAAAGTGATGTACCAAGGTGAGGTATGTGAGGAATTTCAAGAAAAGACAAGTCAGTTTTCCTAATCTAGAACATAAGGTAGAGTTTTATGAAGTGTGTCGATCTGGCAGTTTATTTCTCACCCATGGTGTGGTAGACATCAAAATAACCGCATGTCCTGTCAAGAGCATAAAATGGTTTCACAGAATATAGTCTTTTGGGTTGTTTGTTTAAGAATTGGAAGGTCACCTTCTAAATCCATGTTCTCTCAAAGCAACAAAGCAATAGAAATAGCAATTACACTTATATATAAGACTGCAATGGCTCCGGTGGTTGAGACGCTGAACTTGAAGACTGGAAGGTCAGAGTTCAAAACCCGAGTGCTGCCCAATGGAGGTTGAGCTCCCATCTCTATCCCGGATCTTGCCAACCTAACAGTTCGAAAGCAAGAAATGGCAAGTAGATAAACAGGTACCATTTCAGCAGGAAAAATAATAGCAGCATTCCATGTGCTTCGGTGTCTAGTCATGCCTGTCACATGACCATAGAAATGTCTGTAGAGGCAGAAAGCACTGGCTCTTTGGCTGTAGATGAGCACCGCCCTCTAGAGTCAGATACGACTAGCTTTCAAGCATCCTCCCTATCTACCTAAACATCCAGATTTGGCTCTCTTCATCTCCTATCTTTTCCTCACTATAATATATTTACATTTATACGCCTTTGGCAGTTATGTTTTGGCTGATGTTTTGAGTCACAGCAAGACATTCTGAGCCCAGTGGGAGATTTTCAAATACATTTTGCTGTTCTTGAAAATGGAAGTGTGTGATGAACGGACGTGGGTAGATGAGTCATGTCAATAATGTGCGATTCCCATGAAGACAGATTTGATTTCTATCAGCATCTTTTTTTCACACATTTCCTGATCAGGCCAGAGTGGTCTCTTCTTCTTCTCCATTACTCCCCACCTGACCTCTGACTTTAAACTTCTTCTTAAGACAACAATAATAACAATAAAGTATGCCCTGTAATGGATCTTGGAAGATATGACACTCATCCATTCCAAGCAAGAAATTGTCTTCAAATAAAGTGAAACCTTCCTAAATTGGACTATTACCAAATGGATGTCCCTTCACCTAACACAGGTAAAGGTAAAGGCCAACCTTGCTCGAAAGCCAGTCGTATCTGACTCTAGGCTTCAGTGCTCATCTCTGTTTCATAGCCAAAGAGCCAGCGCTGTCTGCATTTGCAGATGTTTCCATGGATATATTTCAGGCATTCCTAGACACCGAAGTGGATGGAACGCTGTTTACCTTCCCGCCAAAGTGGCCCCTATTTATCTACTTGCCATTTCTTGCTTTCGAACTGCTAGGTTGGCAGGAGCTGGGACAGAGACGGGCGCTCATACCATCATGCAGTACTCGGGTTTTGAACTGCTGACCTTCAGCCTCCCAATCAGTGTCTTAACCACTTGAGCCACTGCAGTCTTCACCTAACATACTTGCCAAGAAAAAGAACCTGTTCTCACCATTTCACTAATCCCCCCTCCATCCTGAAACTGGGATTTCCTTCAAAGAAGACTAGCCCAGGGTTCCTTAAACTTGTCTCTCCAGATGTTCTTGGACTTCAATTCCCAGAAGCCCTGATCAGCAGGTGTGCTGACTTGGGCTCCTGGTAATTGAAGTCCAAGGAAACCTGGAGAGCCAACTTTGAGGAACCTTGGACTAGCCAAATCATGAGGCAGAGCAGCTACCTCAAGCAGAAGATATTAGGATCTTATCTCCATTCAGAGGATGTTGACGGTCCTTCTCTTTCTTAGTTCTCTCAGTGTCCACTGCTACTTCTCTCCTTATCTTATATGGAATGATAGCAACAATCTAGAGGGTATATTTTCTAAATTGGTGTAGGTTTAAGTTGAGGAACTAATTAAGTGGTAAGTGGGGTTAGGATGGGGGATTTGCTGTAATAAAATTGTAAATAAAACGTTGTAAAGATTGTTTACCCCAGTTTGGTTTTAGAAGAAGTGCTGATGTTATCTGAACTGTGGAAGTGGGGAAAAAAACCCTCCATAAAAGTGTCATTTTCAAGAGACTGCAAACAGATGAGTTTATAAGCAGCAAGGCAAATGAATTGCATAAACCAGCAGTGTGATACGAGAGATTTTTCCATTTAGCAGTAGCTTATCATAACTCACTCAATATTTGCTTGTGTTCTGCCATTTGGGGGAAAATCCTTCATTCCTTTGTGCCTGATGCTCTCTGTGTATTAAAATATTATGTTCTCTGAAGATGTTATACTTCTTCTAAATGGCCTCTTGTAATCCGGGCTTTGGGGTCACAATGGCTTTGTGCTGTACAATATGCAACAGTTTTAATATGATTTGTGGTGCAATTAAACGACGGAGTTCCCCCCTTTTGTTTGCTCTTTGTTATGCCCCTGATTCTCAAAGCATCGCAGCTCCATCATTTTATCTGGTAAACACATTTGTGCAAACACAGGTATATAATGACTGCATTAAGATGTAATGATCCTGAATGATGCTGTTTAAGAGGCATAACTATAGTATAATTGCAATGAAACTCTTGCAAAGCAAAGCAACAAGCTAAGATGTATTTAAATGTGACTTAAAGGAATGGCCAATTAAGTCATCAGTTATTCCCATTTCAGCATGCTGGTTTGTGAGGGATACATTTTCATCCTGATACAAACTTCTCCCAGGGAAACCTGTTCAGTGAAGGGTCAGTTGTGTAGACAAACAAATGGTTCTTTCTCTTTTCGCCCATGTGTGCTGCTTCTTGAGTGTGCTTTGCCGAAGAGAACATGCAATAGTTTTGTGTGGAGGAAGTTTGGGGAAATGTGTCAGAATGGGACATAGGTGGTCATAGAATCATAGATTGACTGAGTTGGAAATATGGCATTTTAGGCATGGAATCCAACTCCCTGCTCAATGCAGGAATCTGAATCAAAGCAGATATGACAAGGGGTTGTCCAATTCCCTCCCCAGTATTGGACCATTCACCATCTTCCAAAATCAGTGGTTCTACTGTCACACTGCTCTAACCGTTAAGATGTTTTTGCTGATATCCAATCTATGTCTTGTAGTTTCACCCTTTTATTACATGTCCTGCACTCTAGGATGATGGAGAACAGATCCTGACCTTCCTCTTTCTGATTATCTTTCGGGTATTTGAAGAGGCCTATCTTATCCCCTTTCAGTCTCCTTTTCTCAAGGCTGAACAGTTCCTTCAGTCTTTCCTCATAGGGTTTTGACTTCCAGTCCTCTGATCATCCTTGTCACCATTTTCTGTACCTGCTCTAATTTAGCACAGGTACAGCTAAAGTTCAAAGCCAAACCTCAATCAAGTCCAAATCCAAGTACATGGTCAAAGTCAGACAATGAAAGGTCATTGTGTAGCACTGGGGTCTCAAACCGCTGACCTGTTTAACTTCCAGTTGTCAAGTTTAGTGTCTTAACCACTAAGCCAACAGTGCCCAAACATTTTGGGCCATGGACCTGAGAATGCACCCAGAACAGGGTGTGTTTGCACATGCATGGCCATTTTACTTCCTGGTTTGGCACGGATGCTTCTGCGCATGTGTGAAAAGTGCCCATTTTACTTCCTGGTTTTGTGAGGGCATCACAAGCCTGATAGAATACTTTCATGGGCCACATTCAGCCCACAGGCCATAGTTTGGGCATGCCTACACTAAGTCATCATGACCATTCAAATTCAGGAGCTAGTCCTTAACTAGAGTAGGCCCACCAAACCAGTGGAGATGTTGACTCACCAGATTCCCACTGATTCAGCAGTGCCTGGTTTGCTTACAACTTACTCCTGGACCTACTGGCTCCATACTTACCACAAAAACCAGAATAGACGGCTATCAAATGGCTATCAAATGCCAAGTCAACAAGGTTGTGTGATTTGGAACAATCTGATCCAAGACAAAGCACAGACGAGAAGGAATTCATTGGCATCATGAGCCCCAACTGAATACTCTTCTAAATGCTCATCCAGCCTCGCCTTTGTTTAATTTTTGCCTTTATTACTATCGTTCATCACGGAACACTCCCGCCAAACTAACGTTTCCTTAGTTACCATGCTCAGGAAGGATAGGAGAAGCAAACATCTATAAGAGAACAAAACAAAAAAGAACTAAGGGCAGATAGTTATCCAAACCAGTTTCCCTGAGAGACCTACTGTGTTAAAGTCCAATATCTCAAAAGGGACTAATAGCGTTCTTCTATTAGTTATACCAGAGACCTCATTGGACTAAGTATTTGATTGTGTTTCTATGGGACGAAAGGGTGTCAGATTTCAGAATCTGGGAAATAACCACACTTGTTTATTTACTGGGGAAACACAATGGAACTATTTCTGTCTTCTTCTTTCACATCCTATTCAAAACCTGGACTGCCAAAATGAAGCCACTTTCTTGGATATGTTGTTGGCCAAACTTCAGTCCTCATCGGTGCATGTTTAGGGTATTAATCGGCAGACCAGTAAATGAGCCGGATTCTTTATCTCTCCACATTCACATAGCGTGTTGTTTTCTGCCATTACCCCATACTTGAGCATGTTGGTCTTGAAATTAGGGACTCCAACCCTCAGCCTATTCCGGGTCCTCCAAGTGATGTAGAGGAGGTCAAGTTCCTAAGTTATATCCTCCTTTAATATTATTCCTTAATGAGCTCCTTCCTTCATCTTTTAATTTAGTTTTGCTCTTGTGTACCCTCAAGAAAAGGGACTGCGGTGGCTCAAGTGGTTAAGACACTGAGATTGCTGACTGGAGAGTCGGAGTTCGATTCCCAGGAGTGAACTCCTGTCTCTGTCCCAGCTCCTGCCAACCTAGCAGTTCGAAAGCAAGAAATTGCAAGTCGATAAATAGGGAACACTCTGGTGGGAAGGTAAACCACATTCCATGCACTGCTTGCCACATGTCCACAGAAATGTCTGAAGACACAGATAGCATTGGCTCTATGAGCACTGAACCCTAGAGTTGGATACGACTGGTTTTCAAGCAAGGTTGACCTTTACCTTACCCTCAAGAATGTTTGTTCTTGCCATAAAGCTCTTCCTGGATCTGAGTCGGCAGACTTGAGGTTCATCTCCATTCAGAAGATGTTGAGGGTCATTCTCTAACCAGTACATGGCAAGGTATACAGACTGCCTGGTTAACCAGCAATAATACACAGCTGCAATTTACACCACTGCAGTTACAGTAGCATAACTGACCAACAGGATCCAGGTAATAGCAACAGGATGTAGTAGGAATTTCTTTTTCCCTGTATGGGAAAACACATGTCTGTCTTTCTGTGTGTTATCTTTCAGCAAAAATGAATGTCCTTCAAAGCATGAGACTTACTCTACAATTAGGTGCGTGCATTTCTCCTTCTATGTCATTTGGGTCTAAAATACTTTTTAATAATGGATGTACTGCTGGAATGAGGTGGCACCTCACCAAATCCTACAGCTGGCACTCCAGTATCTGGAGGGAGAAAGTGGAAATATGGTAGGCTTTCAAATTCCATGTCATGGTGTACCAATGTTTTGAGACAACCTAAATCAGCCAGGAACTCTAGTGGGGGGCTGCCATTTTTCTGGAGCCTTGGATGAATTGTCGTGGCTTGGATCTATCTCAACTCCCTGTGAGCCATGACGATACAATATTTTAAAACAGGTCTTCCAAACCTAAGACCTTTGGGACGGATCCAGCCCACGTTGCCATTTCATCTGGCTCCCCACCCCTCCAAGGGCATTTAAGAAACAAAATGGCCATCTCTTTGAAGCTGTTGGGATAAAATGGCCACTACCATCGTGCAGGCAGGGCAAAATGGCCGTCCGGCCCTCGAAGCTGGCTGAGGGAGCGTTACCCGGCCCCAGGCGTGAAAAGGTTAGGAACCCCTGTTTTAAATGTACAACATGCTCCCAATTCTCCTGTCTTTGGAGATGGAAAGGCGTCCCCCTCTGGTTCCTTTTGCTCCACTGGCCAGATCTCTGCAGCACATCCTTGCTCTTGCATTGTATCGTGTCGAGACGACAAAAGGTAACACCAACCTGCATGGTGGGGAAAGATAAATGATCTCTTTCCAGCATGCTTGTGAACTTATGTGCATGCCCATGACGGAGGTTTGCTGAGGCAGCTGCTACAGCAGGGATCCTGCTTGATTAGATATTGGCTTTTGATTTAAAGATAAATTGGGCTATGCAGCACTTGCTTGGCACACAATGTGATGCCGGCCATCTGTTTGCTGACCAGCATTATCAGATCACCTAACCATGGGTTGTGTCTGTCCTCTAATTTCTTGGGCTCGTGCCCTAGTGCTGTAAAGGTCAAGGTCATCCTTGCTCAAAAGCCAGTCCGTATCCAACTCTAGGGTTCAGTGCTCATCTCTGCTTATACCCAAAGTGCCAGCGCTGCCTGTGTCTGCAGACATTTCCATGGACATGTGGCAGGCATGCCTCAACCTCGGAGTGCATGGAACACTGCTTACCTTCCCACCCAAGTGGTCCCTACTGATCTACTTGCAATTGCTTGCTTTCTAACTGCTAGAGCGGCAGGAGCTTGGACAACAGTTGCACATGAGTATACAGTGCAAACTACAGTTTATAACAGAGGTTCTCAAATTATGGCCTGTGGGCTGGACCCGGTCCACTACACCATTTCATATGGCCCATGCTGCCACCAATACTACCAGAAGTGGATGCATTTCTGACAGCTGTAAATGTGCCTGCAGCTGTCATAAATGTGTTTACGACAGCCGCAGATGTGTTTTACGGCAGTGTTTATGGGGGGGGGGGACCACTAGTCCGGCCTGCTCAGGTGTTTGAGGAGGCATAGTCTGACCCACAGCTAGAAAAGGTTACGAACTGCTGGTCTAGAAGTATGCTTAAGTATTAGCAAGGCAATATTACCTCCAGATGATGGCAAGGAGAGGAGGGAAAGGCAGGAGTATGAAACGCAAGTGCATTAAGCATTTCTTCTCCAGGACTGTTTGTTCTCTGTTCTCAAAGATCCCTGTCATTGTCTGTGTGTCGCTTGGAAGTACAGAATGTTTACCGTGTGCATAACTGGAAATAAAGTGGGCGGATGAAACGGTGCACCAGGCATCTTTCTTCTGATATGCCCTTGAAAATGCCTGCTGCCTGTTATGCACGGCACACAGCAAAGGGGCTTTTTCACAAAATGTGTTTGATGCATCTTGTTGTATTCTAAGAAAACAGGGGCGGCTCTGGGAGAATTCCCTAGCAGCTTCTTTTTACAGAGAAAGGAAAGAAAGGATAAGATCGACTTGGTAGGATGAATATAGTATGGAGCCAAAACTAGATAGATAGATAGATAGATAGATAGATAGATAGATAGATAGATAGATAGATAGATAGATAGATAGATTGTTATTGGGGTTATATGCCTTCACCTTGACCAGGACTTTTATATAGAAAATAAATGGGTGTATCCAATTAGATCAGTAATGACAAACCTTTTAGAGACCGAGTGCCCAAACTCAACTGGCTGCCATCTGCGCCGGAGAGAGGCAGGTTGAACTCTGTGCTGGGGGAGGGAGGAAGCACCCCCATTGGGCTGTTGGGAAGAGGGGCGGGGTGAACTCTGTGCTAGAGGAGGGAGGAAGTGCTCCCATTGGGCTGTTGGGCAGAGGGCAGGGCACACTCTGTGCTGGGGGAGGAAGCAAGCACTCTCATTGGACTGCTGGACATAAGGGCGGGGTGAACTCTGTGCTGGGGCGACAGCATATGTGCCCACAGAGTAGCCTCTGAGTGCCACCTCTGGCACACATGCCATAGGTTCGCTGCCACTGGGTTAGATGATACACAATGTAGTATAGTGGATAGAGTGACAGACTAGGGTTCAGGAGGTCCGGGGTTCGAACCCCTGCTCAGCTGTGGAAACTGGCTGGGGACGTGGAACTGGTAAAACCATTCCTTAGTTATCTCACTTACTTTGAAATCTCTAATGGGATCCCCCGGGAAGAAGGTGGCATAAAAATGAGATATAAAGAAGTAAATAAAGGAAGTGGAGCGAGGAAGATTTTTCTTTCATTTAAAGGTATTCTCAACTGAAAAAAATTTAAGAGAGCAACATGTTTTTATTTATTTATTTATTATTTTAGCTCCTGCTTCCAGGCAATTTTTTGCTTATTTTCAGAAGGACTGTGAGTTTGGACAAGCTGGAGAGACCCCTGTAAAGTTGTATAGTTACAAGCAAAGTAAACGCAGCCAAACCAGTTGGGTATATTTTCTCATAGCCCAAAACCAAATGGAAAGTTGAACCATTCCATCCCTGCCTATGTTTAAAAAGCAGTTGAAATCATTTCTTTTTAAAGAGGCTTTTGAGAATGTGTTGCCAGTAGCTGAATGGTAGGTATTTTATTTTCTCTCTCTCTCTATTGCCAATAGGGTAGTTTGTATTTTTTTCAAATGTGTGATTGTTTTTAATGTGTGAGTTTTGTGTTGCTAGCTGCTCAGAGTAGGAAAATCTCCTAGATGGACGGGGTATAAGCATAATAAATAAATAAATAAATAAATAAATAAAATTTGGTACTTTGGAAGGAGCTGAAGATGAAAAGAGAAAGCAAAGCAATTACGGAGGAAGTGTTATCCTTCTCAACTTCCATAACCCCCTCCCCCTGATTATTGATTTCTTATTGATTCAGAAGCCATGCCGAAGGAAAAACAGGGGGAAGTAGTTATCTACAGCGAACTTTTGTTATTTCTGGACATGCCTGGCTCTCTGGACATGCTGATTTTGGGAATTTTAGTCTGAAAAAGAATTAACATTTCCAGGCTCTTCCAAAATCTGATATGTGTGATATTGGGCAAATGATACCACTGTGTTCTAGTGTGAGCATAAACCCCATGAATCCATTGTTTTTGTTGCTGTGCTCAAGCAGCACTGGAGAATTTGGGTTATTCCTCTTAGTTAGAAGAGTATGAAGCAGGAAAAAAAAGCAATAGCAGCAATGGCTGATGGAGACTAGCACTCTGTGTGACAAAATCACTCTAGAAGCATTTAAAGTAGAGGGAAAGGTATATTTGCTTATAGTTACCATTTGTAGCAAACAAACTAGAGCAGGTACAGAGAAGGGCAACAAGGATGAACAGAGGACTGGAAACCAAACCATATAGGGCAAGACTGAACAAACTGGGCATGTTTAACCTTGAGAAACGGAGACTTGAGAGGGGATATAGGACAGCACTCTTCAACTACATGGAAGATGATCATAAAGAGGAGGGTCAGGATCTGTCCTCGGTCATCCCAGAGTGTAGGGCACGTAATAATGGGTGTCCATTAAGCACCTGCTTATTGTCTGCAGTGGCTGAGTGATTAAGAAGCTCACCTTGTTAGCTGGAAGGCAAGCAAGTTGGCAGTTTGATACCCGGGTACTGCATGATAGTTTGAGCATCTGTCTCTGTCCCAGCTCCTGCCATCCTAGCGGTTCGAAAGCAAGAAATTGCAGGTAAATAAGTAGGGACCACTTCGGTGGGAAAAGATCTTGGGGACATGAAAGGAACCTCATGAGGGCAATCCCCTGAGTGGAGTTCCTCCAGCAAAAATCCTTTCAACCCAAAATAAGTTCTGACATGAAATTATTATTACCAGATTAGAGACATGGTTTAGACTCCAGGTGAAACTACAGCAGACTGTATATGTTTGTAGCACGGCATGTATATGGACTCCACAACAAAATGTGATTTGAGGGAACATGATGTCCATGCTGATGCATGAGAATAGAAAAACTGGATCAAAGGAATTGCCTGAACATCCCTACCAAGGTTTAGTTAGAAGCAGAGCGCTACAAACTTCAAAATCTGGAGAAAATACAGGGGATTCAGAAGTATCTCCTTCCTCTGAGCAGACATAATAATTATCCTATTTTGGGGGGATCCATGATAGCCGTGGTTTTGGTATCTAAGCCCCAGTGCTGCCTTTCTTCCTATATCATGTGCTTTTTCATTTCTGGTCATGTCCTTTAGCTTATCAGCTCCAGGCCTCGCTCTTCTTGAGCTTCATGCTGGTAGCGAGGATCTCATTAGGGGCTGTCATCTATTCTTTTTTCCTTTTAATCAAATGTTTCAACCGCTCATCTGAGTTTTCTCTGGAAGGAGCATCACTTCCCAAGTCATGATGGACCCTGACATTTCCCTGAACATGTGGCTGATGTGCGCCCAAGTCTAGAGGGCCTGGTTGAGCTGAACTGCCTCCTCCGATTAGGTCAGGGCACCTGAACTGGGGACAATGTGCGATCTCATGAAGCCTTCCTCCTCTTGTGGGTATCTGGGCGGTCTTGCTGATCAAAAAAAAATCTCGATTGATGAAAATGATTCATGTTGGACGTAAAGGTCCTGGAGTTGTTTTCATAGGTTGGTGGAAATGCCTAAGACGGAAGTTCTCAACCTTTCAAAGCCGGGGGCCATTGGGTCACGCTCCCTCAGACAGCTGCGGGGGCCGGACGGCCATTTTGCCCTTCCTCCACCACATGGCACTTCTGGGTGTGGTGGAAGCAGTGGGGGGCACATGAAATGAAGCTGCATTTATTTTGGGGGGCTAAAAAGGTTGCCCTTGCTCAAAAGCCAGTCGTATCCAACTCTAGGGTTCAGTGCTTATCTCTGTTTATAGCCAAAGAGCCAGTGCTGTCTACATCTGCAGAATTTCCATGGACATGTGAGAAGAATATGCCTCAACACTAGAGTGCACTGAATGCTGTTTACCTTCCCACCAAAATGATCCCTATCTATCAACTTGCTATTTCTTGCTTTTGAACTGCTAGGTTGGCAGGAGCAGGGACAGAGACGGGAGCTCATTCCGTCATGCAGCACTCGGGTCACAAACTCTGACTTTCCAGTTGTAACCACTTGAGTCACCACAGTCCCTTCTCTTATGTATAGCTGAAGCTGTTCATCCAACAGTAAAAATGATCTGTACTTGAGCATGCCTTTATTTTTGTGCCTATGCACGTCTACTCTGAGGCATTTTCAAAATGGCTAGTGGGGACCTTCTCCAAAACCAGTGGGCAAAAATATTGCAGCCGAATATCTCCATTGATGGCACCTTTGGTCTTAAACCAATCGCCGAATTCCCCAGGAATTTCAAGCAACTCTACTGAGTGTATATTGTCTTCTCAGTAATTGAGTTTCTTCCCAAGTATGGCTATTTAATTTAATTAGAGGAGGTGAATTAGCAACTCAATGAACAGAGTGTGAATCTAACTGATTTGTTTGGCAAAATAAATGAACTCTTCAGCAGTGACATGTGCAAAAAATGATTCAGAATCCTTTCGTTTTGTGGGAACAAGAGAATGGAATATCAGAAGGTCAGACCGAAAACTAGAAATAATAGTGTGAAGTGGTTAAGACAGTGAACTCGCTGACTGGAAGGTCAGAGTTCGATTCCTGGGTACTGCATGATGGTATGAGCTCCCATCTCTGTCCCAGCTCCTGCCAACCTAGCAGTTCAAAAGCAAGGAATTGCAAATAGATAAATAGGGACCACTTCGGTGGGAAGGTCAACAGCATTTTGTACACTTTGGTGTCTAAGTATGCCTGCCGCATGTCCATGGAAATGTCTGTAGATGCAGACACTGCTGCCTCTTTGGGTATAAACAGGGATAAGCACTAGACCCTAGAGTTGGATATGACTGGCTTTCGAGCAAGGGTGACCTTTAGGAGCATGTGAATACCAGCTACTTCCCTCAAACACGTAGAACAGGGTTCCCATACTAAGACTCATGGGCTCAATCTGGCCCACAACGTCATTTCATGTCACACACCCCATCCCTCCAATGGCATTTGAGCAACAAAATGACTGTCCCTTTGAAGCTGTTGGGACATAATGACCCCCCCCCACACACACACACACTTCATGCAAGCAAAACAAAATGGCCATCCAGCCCTCAAAGCTGACTGAGAGAGCATGACCCAGCCCCCACCTGATATAGAACAATAGAAAGATACTGTAGGTTGGAGGGAGTTTTCTCAGACAATACAAATTTTCCACAATGCTTCTTAATGTTACATTCATCTAGCTATATAGATTTCCCCTGTTTCCTTATCAGCTTGCTACTGGCACAGAGGGTAGAGATAGCTCATTCAGAACAAGATAAAAAAATCAACAGCTGGACTGTTCTTATGCAGATCTGTGTTAGGAATTAATTATAAACAAGAATTATAAAACTTAATACAAGTTTTTTTACTACAATTTGACTCCCTTAGACCCATATGGAGTTGAAGCTTGGACATTGACTAAAACTGGGGTACCCAACCTAAGGACTGTGGGCTGGATCCACCCTGCGGCGCCATTTCATGTGGTCCTCCGCCCCTCTAAGTGCATTTGAGAAACAAAATGCCCACCCCTTTGAAGCTGTTGGGACAAAATGGCCACCCTCATCATGCTTGCAGGGCAAAATGGACAACTGGCCCTTGAAGCGGACTGAGAGAGCATGACCCAGCCCCGACTCTGAACTCCTCGCATGACTGATGGTTCTTCTTTTTTCCTGACCAGATCAAGCTTAAAATTGCCAAATTGAAGCCGCCATCTTGGTTTTGTCATTGGGCAAAATTAAATCATCATTGGTACATTTTTTCTGGCAGCCACCAGCAGACCAAGTGAATGAGCCGGATTCTCTATCCCTCCACATTCACACAGCATGTTGTTCTCTGCCAGTAGCCCCGACTTGAGCATGTTGGTCTTACATTTATGGACTCCGGCCCTCAGTCTATTCTAGGTCCTCCTAGTAATGTAGGGGAGGTTGAGTTCCTCAGCTATATCCTTCTAGATTTCAGTTTGAACACTTCAGAATCTGTCTAAGGTGCTGTGTTGGCCTACATAAACCTGCACTTTCCCTATGTCTGTCGAAGAATGATGTATCACTTAACTAACTTTATTTTTTGTAGCAAATAGGACAACTTCAAATAAATTCTTCTTGATAAACACTGCCGTGAGATGGTGGATTTTGAGAATAGTCGGGGGGGGGGGACATGCCTTATGCATGCCTTTCTCATCCTTCCTGTATGGTGTTAGAAATTGTGCCAAGCGCTGCCTTGATAGATGAACTAGTAGAAGTTGTAGCATTGGATGGGTTGCTTGTATCCTTGTGATCAAAACGCCTGTCCTGCTGTTTACTTCAGAAAGAGGAAAAGGGACACAATTTGTATTGATATATATAAAAAACGAGCTTCTTTTGAATTAATTGCACACATTTCTAAAACTATGACATGTTTTTTTTCCCTTGATGGAACCAAGTTTGTTCAAATAGCTTCGGAAATCTTTGAGGAACCATCTGTGCATGAACTGTGAAAAAAGAGATGAGGGGAAAAAGAAGAACTACAAGTCATTTTCTGTAGCACAAAACCCAACCAAGCCAACCCCCTCTGAGGTGGGGGAAGGAAGAATCTGTAGTTTGTGTCTTGATCTTGCTTCAGATTGAGAGTTTCCAAAGATTGCTGCCAGATATTGTTAGTGTAGTGTCAAAATTCATAGACAGTCGGTCTGGAGGAATTTAAAAAAATTATTGACTTGCAAACAGTGAGATGTTTTCATATCCCAAAGGCAGGAGTTTCCAACCTAAGGCCTTTGGGCTGGATTTGGTGCATGGTGCCATTTCACTGCCCTTGGTTATTGCTGTGGGAAATGCTCTCAACACCCTGCTTTTCTGTTTGTGGTGCCTCCTTCTGGAGCAAAGTCTTTTAGCCAGTTCTGTAGTGAGCTGTCTGTGGTCCTGAACATCATTAGCCTCTTGGGACTTCTTGCCAGGTTTTGCCAATTTTGTCCCTGTTGGGCTCGATCTAGGAACAAGGCAAATACATTTGAACACCGCTATAGAAAGCAGCCACCAAACTCGCCTCTGAGTTGCAGCATCGGCATTTCTGGGAGAGATAATGGCGCAGTTAAGTTCAATTTGCAGGTTGGGAGGCAGGGATGTTTCCCCATTTGCCCTGAAGGCAAGTCACAGACCAGACCAGTCACAGCAAGGGGTGTCCTTCTGGCCCTTGGGTCTGCCAGCAATCAAACGACACTCAATGCACTTAAAATTGCTTCATGTTAAAACACACGCACACGCACATCACAATAACAGCACCAGCGGAAAGGCTGCTTCCGTGTCGGTGTGGGAAATGGTGGGATAGTTTCACACTACCTAAATTAAACCTGTGATTTGATTAGCTTCCTGAGGAGCTGCAGAATATATTACCGATTAGCTGTAGGGCGGGCCGGTGGGGGGAATTGCCATGTATAGAAATGAGGCCAGATATCTGCTCAGTAAGACCGTCTGTGCAGCAGTGCACATTTACCTGGGATACCTGCCCCCACCTTTCTTCAGACGAACCAAACATCCTGTTTAAGGGCCAATTTACGTACACAGTAGGATGCAATATTTTTAAGTGATGGAACCAGCAGGAAACTGGTGCTAACGTGTCACTTAGCAGCTTCTGAAATGCTTTTGCTTCCTTCCTGCTTTGGACTGCCAGGTTGCCATCTGCTTTGCTTCTCCAACCAAAGCTGCATTCAGGATGTCCAGAAGTCTCTAAATTAGGAGACTACGGTAATGGAGTAGAGCATACAGACAGCGACTCAATGCTGAGTGTTTTTGTTGTTCAGTCGCACAGTCGATTCCAACCCTCTGCGACCCCGTGGACCACTGTCCACCAGGCACTCCTGTCTTCCACCATCCCCCTCAACTCGCTCAGTTCTGTGCCCATTGTCTCTACAATACCATCTAGCCATCTCATCTTGGGCCGTCCCCTTCTTCTTTTGCCCTCGACCCTTCCAAGCATCAAGGCTTTCTCAAGTGAATCCTCTCTTCTCATTTGATGTCCAAAGTACTTTAACTTCATCTTTATTATTTGACCTTCCAAGGAGCAGTCAGGGCTGATTTCTTCTAAGATTGACCTATTTGTTCTCCTCGCTGTCCAGGGGACTCTCAAAACTCTCCTCCAGCACCACATCTCAAAGGCGTCTATTCTTCTGCGCTCAGCTTTCCTAATGGTCCAGCTCTCACAACCATACGTTGCCACAGGGAATACCATTGCTTTGACTATGCGAATCTTTGTTTGCAATGTGATGTCTCTACTTTTCACTATGCTCCCCAGGTTTCTCATTGCTTGCCTCCCAAGAATCAGTCGCCTTTTTATTTCATGGCTGCAATCTCCATCTGCAGTGAGCTTTGATCCTAGGAAAGTAAAATCTGTCACTGCTTCTACTTCTTCCTCATCTATTTTCCAGGGACTGATAGGGCCTGTTGCCATGATCTTTGTTTTCTTGATATTGAGTCTCAAGCCAGCTTTTTCACTTTCTTCTTTCAACCTAATCAGGAGCTTTTTTAGGTCCTCCTCACTTTCTGCTGAGTGTTGGGTGGCGGTAAATGACCTAACTCCCTAAAGGGGTCAATGGTTATGGGCAGATGAGCCCCTTTAGGTGGAGTGATGTCCCCCCTCAGTGGAGGAAATGCCACTGGAAACCATCCTATTGAGCCCAATCGCAAAATGAGCAGAGAAGGAACCACTTCACTATTCTGATTCCCAATGGTCCTGGAGGTGGAAGAGGCCATGCCAGATGGACTGGCTGTGATGGCACACCATGTTAATATCTTCCAGGCTGCGGCAGTCCATTGCAGTCCCGGTGTTAAATCCTGGATGTCTCATTTCATATGTGCCGCAGGAGATGGTGCCGTGATCACAGTGTTTGGGTCACTTCATGGTAAGCTGGGATCCACCTTCAACAAATTCACACTGACGGCATTTTTCCCTGGTAGTCTTTCTTCTTTCAAAGTCCAAATGCAATGGGATTGAACCACCAGAGACACATCCATCAACTGTGAGAATGATTTCCAGGAAAAATGTATACTTGGATACTAGTAGCAGCCGACGACGATAAAACTTGTTGTACGATGCAAGGGGGTGAAGAGGGGCATTTTGGGATTTCTCATGGGTTACATCTGCCCAGTTCCTTCCCTTGGAAAGACAGCGCTTGATTCCAGCAAGAGACAAACCTTTGAGCTGGTATTTTTCTCCAGCTGCCCGTCTTTTACCACCAAGCTCCACATGGAATAAGATGCAGACAAAAATGATTGATTAGTCCACAAAGAGGCTGGGATGTGCTCTGAATATATTTTCTGGAAAGCGTGTGTGAGGATTGTAGTGGGGATTGGTGAATTTGGGGGAAGAATAAGGGCAGGCATTTGGTAGGCTTTGCGTTAACATCCGGTTAATACCTGGTGTAGATTTTCTGACATTTTATCCACACACACCCAAGAGCCTTGATACACTTTGCATGTCTACAGCAGGACTTCTCAATCTTTTTAAGCCAGGGCTCTGGTCACTCTCCTTCAGACGTCTTTAGGGGCCGGATGGCCATTTTGCCCTTCCTCCACCACGTGGCACCCTGGTGTGATGGAGGCGGTGAGGGACCACACGAAATGGTGCTACAGACCACATCTGGCCTACAGGCCACAGATTGAGAATCCCTGGTCTACAGTGTCTTCTCCCTCCCATAATAGTCAGAGACATAGAAGTGTGTCTATGGGTGTGTGTGTGAGAGAGAGAGGGCGGGTCTGATAGGAATGAACCAGAAACCTCAGTATAAAGACATTTGTACGTGTTAGGGAAGACAAGAAACCCCATGCGGCTGGTGCCTGTACCGCTGTGTATGATAATGGCTCTTCCACCAGAGAAACTGGGTCACTGTATTTTTGCAGAGCCCAGGGAGAATGCGAAAGCAGGAGCTGGCTGCTGCATCAAATACACAAACCATACCACTGGCACACACACACACAAACACACACACACAAAGGGGTGGTGGTGTTTAAAAATAAAATAAAAGAGAATGATAGCAAGAGAAACTTTCTCTCTCTTCTCCTCTTTGCATCACAGTGATCCAGAGGCTGTTGTTTAGTTTTCCAAGACCTTTGGGCGGAAGAAGTCATGTCTAAAGCAGTGGTTTCCAACATGGGGCGCACGGGGTGCCTTCAATTCCCAGAAGCCCACGTCAGTACATTGGCTGATCAGTGCTTTGGGGAACTGTCTTAGGCTTCTGGGAATTGAAGTCCAAAAAGCAAAGGTTGGAAAACGCTGGTCTAAAGCCTTTTTCAATGGATTGGTCCAGGGGAATCAAGCGTGTGCATCTGACTTTCTTTTTCCATAGTTGCTTCCAAGGCCTTGGTGGTGCTCAAAGGAAGCCTGTTTTGGAAGTGTCCCTCATCGAGGTGCACATTAGAGATGGGCTTTTTTGGATTTCTTGAGTTATATATCCTGTAACAGTGGTGGCCAACCTTGGCACTCCAGGTGTTCTTGGACTTCAATTTCCAGAAGCCCCAAGTCAACACTCCTGCATTTTGATTGTATCTTATGCTGGTCATTGATCATAATAAAGTGATTTGAATTTGAAGTCAGCACTCCTGCAGATTGGGGCTTCTGGGAATTGAAGTCCAAGAACACCTGGAGTGCCAAGGCTGGCCATCACTCTCATATAATTATCCATTCTGGGAGTTCTACCTGACTTAAACCTACCTTAAAGGTGACGATTAAGATTTACCTTGCTCAAAAGCCAGTCGAGACTGACTCTAGGGACTGGGGTTCATCTCCATTAACAGCCAAAGAGCCAGTGCTGTCTGTGTCTGCAGATGTTTGTGTGGTCATGTGGCAGCCATGATTAGATGTTGGAGTGCACAGAATGTTGTTACCTTTCCCACCGAGGTAGTACCTATTTATCTACTTGCAATTTCTTTGCTTGTGAACTGCTAGGTTGGCAGAAGCTGGGATAGATGCAGTGGTGGGATGTCAATTTTTTTACTACCCCACCGTGATGTCATCACAGTGTGGGTGGAGCCAACATCATGACATCATGACATTGTGGGCAGAGCCAAATAAAATAAAATAAAGATAAGTACACACACACACACAAACACCCCTCAAGCCACCCACAACACAAGGACAGCAAGGAGGCCGTGCATACGTGCCAAGCACTGTAGGCATGCATGCACACCAAGTATTTGGTGTGCATGCACAGTGGGGGAACCAGTGAAAAGGTAAGCCCTGAAGGTGGTTCCCCCCCCCCAAAAAAAGCTGCTACCGGTTCTCCGGGACACTGGGAAAAGTTACTACCGGTTCTGGCAAACTCGTGAGAACCTGTTACATCCCATCACTGGATAGATGACAGGAGCTCACTGCATCACACAATATTCAGATCCTGAGCTGCTGTCCTGCCAGGTTATCAAGCTTGGCATCTTAACCATGAAGCCACGATGGCCCTTCCACGTACCTTAACAGACATCTAAATGTAGCCCACCTGGAAGAAAAAGCCTGAACAGAAAGACTTTGAAACTGGGCTCCATCTTGCTTTCTGTTTGGAAAGAAAGCCAACCTTCTGGTCCTTAAGCCGCCGCAGCCCTAAATGTCACATACACTGGGTCAAAACCAAAATGGATGCATTACCACATGTAGCTGCTTCCAGGTTTCTTGAAAAATTCAAAAAGACTTGGGAGGAACTTCTCTTTGCACGCAGAGACAAACATATACAAACAACAGTTAAGTTTGGTGACTGCACCCAGCTGAATCTATTAAGCAGAAGGGGACCCACAGTGTGTAGGGGGGGGGGGGGAGGAAAAAATCCTTCCACTTTCATAAGCTGCTTAATTAGGTGAGTGTTAATGAGATGTTAATTACTGTTGTGCCAGTGAATCCCACCAAGCGGAGATTGTGTTTCTCTTCAAACACCCTGCCTTAATTATGCATTGCACTGAATTTGGCTTGCCTCGCTGGAGATGTCATCAGGTGTGCTGGGGAAGGGGCATGATCATGCGTGGAGCCCCGGATCCAGAACCTACAAGGGAAGTGCCGCTAGTGTCAAAGGCACCGTGAGGTGTTTTGTTTGAGGGCTGGAAGGCACGGATGGGTGGATGTACAGCTGCATGGTAAAAGACTGTGCCAGATGTGGTGTTCCAAAGCACTTGCTGGATCTTTTTACTTCAAAAGTCGCATCTTCTCCTTTTACTCCTTCTCTAAAGCACATATAATCCTAACCAAGGGATTCTCGCTCCCTCTTTGAAAAGCAGATGTTGGTAAATAAGGAGATCATGGCTTGACCATGTGACTAATGTAGAAGTGTTGTACTGGATTGATAAAAGAACAATAACTGTTGAAGACCATTAAACAAAGAAAGCTCAAATATCTTGGCCACATTCAGGAGGAACAACATAAAGTATAGAATCCTCCAACTTGCTCTTTAAGGAAAGATTCCTGGGAAGAAAGGAAGCCCTGGATGTAGATGGACTTCATGGCTGAAGAACCTGAGAGACTTTTATTGAAGGTCCTTGGAAGAACTGTTCCGAGGAGTTAAGAACAGGAAGACTATCGCCATGAGGATTGCCAATATCCGGAATGAATACGGCACCTGAGGAAGAAAGGCAAAGCAAAGAAATTGCAAGTAGATAAACAGGTACCCCTTTGGCAGAAAAGGTGACAGTGTTTCGTGTGCTCTGGCATCTTATCACGGCTGCCACATGACCACAGAAACATCTGCAGAGACAGCCAGCACGGGCTCTTTGGCTGTAAATGGAGATGAGCACTGCCCTCTAGACTCAAACACAACTGGCTTTTGAGCAAGGGAGACCTTTACCTTTAACGATTCAAAACAAGAAGATTTAAAGATGAAAATTTTTACCTTTGATGGGTTTAAGGGGATTAGATGAACTGCATGGAAGAAAGATAGATCAACAGCAGTTAGATATGATGATTTTTAAACCTAAGAAGTTCCATTGTTTGGGCAACGTTTCTTTTAGTTAAAAAAAATATCTATTTGTGCAAGCGGTTAAATTTCAGCATGTATTTTTTTTTTATTCTGCTTCTTATTTCATTTTCTCTTCTTGTTTCATTTTTAGCAGGCATTTGCCTTTGATTATTTTAGATGTTTGCAAGCTGTGGTTTTAACTCTGCTTCTACACAGACTGTAAGCCTTCCGGAGCTCCTGTGAGGAAGGGTAGAGTATAAACTGAAGGAACAACATGCCATATCTCATCTCATCTGATTTCAGAACCTGGTCCCAATGCTGAGTAGCATGAAACCTGGTTAGCTCATTGGTGGGAGCACACCATAAAATGCTGGAGGCTGTGTAAGGGAGGAGGGTCTGCTCGGTGATAGAGCCCATGGTTTACGTGGAGAAGGACCCATGTTCACCACCTACAGGGAAGGCAAGGGAAGAATGATGGTAATACATGAGTAGATGGGTGAAAAGTCTCCCACAGTGCCAGGCACCATCCTTTATCTCTCCCTAGCCACTGCTGCCACCACCACCTCCAGAAGAAAATGGAGGATGGATGCGTAGAGACAACCCACCATCATAGACCAGTTGCTACTGAGAAAATATAACCTCTTGTACTCCAGATAAGGAGAAAAATAGCAGCAGATGCTGAGAAAATTGAACAAGAGAATGACCCTCAACATCCTCTGAATGGATATGATCCTCAAGTCCGCCAATTCAGATCCAGGAAGAGCTTTATGACAAGAACAAATACTCTTGAAGGTTGTTATGGTTCAGTCTCACAGTCGACTCTGACCCCCTTTGACCCCATGGACCATTGCACGCCAGGCAGCCCAATCCTCTGCCATCCTCCCACCCAGCGCTGTGTCCAACAATGCCATCTGTCCATCTCATTCTCTGCCTCCATTTCTTCTTTTGCCCTCCACCCTTCCCAGCATCAAGGCTTTCTCAAGCGAATCCTCTCTTCTCATTTGATGTCCAAAGTACTTTAGCTTCACCTTCACTATTTGACCTTCCAAGGAGCAATCAGGGTACACAAGAGCAAAACCAAATTAGAAGATGGAGGAAGGAGTTCACTGGACAAGGAATAACACGAAAGGGGGATATGGTTGAGGAGCCTGACCTCCCCTACATCACTTGGAGGACCCTGAATAGGATGAGGGCTGTATGAAATGAGACATGCAGGATTTAACACCGGGACTGCAATGGACTGCCGCAGCCTTGAGGATATTATCAAGGCATGCCTTCACAGCCTGTCTGTCTGGCATGGCCTCTTCCATCTCCATGACTGTTGGGAATCAGAATTCCACCTGTAGACCATATAACCAGCGACTCAACACCAAGTGTTGGGTGGTGATAAATAACCCGACTCCCTAAAGGGGCCAAAGACTATGGGCAGATGAGCTCCTTTAGGTGGGGTGATGGTCCTCTCAGTGGAGGAAAAGCCACTGGAAACCATCATATTGGGCCCAATGAAAAAACGAGCCTAAATGTAAGACCAAGATACTCAAGTGGGGACTCGTGGCAGATAGCAACACACTGTGTGAATGTGGAGAGACACAGAATCCAGATCATCTGTTGGTTTGCCAGTTACTACTGGGAAAAATGTACCAATGAGGTTTTAATTTTGGCCAACAAGAAAGCCCAGAAGGGGACTTCATTTTGGCAGTGTAAACTCTGACTTAGACATGGGAGAAGAAGAACCAGTTGCTACAATGGTGAAGGAGAGTGGTCCTCATACATTGCTAGAAGGACTCTTCCAGAAACATTTCAATGGCCATTATGAGGGACGTCCACCAAGAAGAATGGTTGTTCTGGTGAAGCAGAGCTCTTCTTATTGCTACCAGATTGATCCATTCTTGCATATTTTAAAAATCAGCTGAGGGTTTCAACATAATTTGAATGCTCGGCTCTTTGTCTTCTTATCTCTATATTGGACAAGGACTCTCTCCAACTGTTGTTTTGCCTTTAAAGATGTTCTCCAATTTACAAAATGTCATTTCCTGCAATGTGATTGTTCCCTACCCTGCTGTCTTTTATTTGCACGTACAATTTCAAGGGTGTGTATGTGTGTGTATCTTTTGTACCTACCTTGTATCTCTCTCTCTGGGTGTCTCTGGGTGTGTTTACCTTATGCACATCTTGTTTTGATTGCTAGATAGTCACATAACTTTGTTCTACTGACAAGCTCATACACCCTGGAGGACGTTAAAAAGACATCTCTCCCCAGGGGAGTCTGCTATGAATCTCTTTTGAAAGCCAGGATGCATAGCTGTTCCGTTTCGTTGAGATATGTGCCATTGTTCTGCACCTGGTGGGCAGTACATTGTGATACGCAAGACTCTAAAAATTGTAATTCATAGAACTCCTCTAGGGCAAGAAGCCATGATTTGGAATGCTGATTTTGATAATGCATCATGCTGATTTTCAGATGCTGTTTTCAACTTGATTATTCTCTTTGTGTAATTGTGAATTGCCTTGATCCTGCCTCCCATCTTCCTTGTGGTGCCTCCTAATACTGCGCTTTTGGATAAAAAGTCGAATTATTTCCATGATCTAATGGGGTAGTAAGAAAAGAGCTTTTCCACAAGGTCCAAAATTGGCATCCCTTTTCTTCTGAAGTGAAACAAGAGCACCTTTAATGGAAGCCATTTTGAACCATTTCACATGCCACGCCACCACCTCCACCACACCAGGAAGTGCCATGTGGTGGAGGAAGGGCAAAATGGCTATCTGGCCCCCAAAGCTGTCTGAGGAAGCATGACCTGGCCCCTGGCTTAAAAAGATTGAGATCTCCTGATTTACACCCATACCAAAGGTGTGGCACACACAATGTCTGGAATAAACAAGGTCTGAAAGCATCGGTGATGTAAAACTAAGATTGTGCATTATCAAATTTGGACAAACACCAAATTATTGACCATTTTGCCTGAGTAGGACTGATTTGGATGGGGTCTGGGTTGAAGCCGAATGGTCAGAGTTGATTGTGAAGCACCGCCAATAAATTGTGAAAGAGTGAATTCCAGCTTGACTTGGTCTAGGACAGTGGTGACGAACCTATGGCAAGCATGCCAGAGGGGCCACTCGGAGCCTTCTCTGCTGGTATGCACGTTGTTCCTCTAGCACAGTGTCCGCCCTGCCCCTCTACCCAGCAGCCCAATGGGAATGCTTCCTCTCTCCCCCAGCACAGAGTTTGCCTGCCCCTCTGCCCAGCAGCCCAATGTGAGTGCTTCTTCCCTCCCCCAAAACAGTGTTTACCCGCCCCTCTGCCCAGCAGCCCAATGGGAGCACTTCCTCCCTCCCCCAGCACAGAGTTTGCCCCGCCCCTCTGCCCAGCAGCCCAATGGGAGCGCTTCCTCCCTTCCCCCATCACTGAGTTCACACCACCCTTCTTTGGTGCAGATGGCAGCCTGTTTAATTTGGCCACTCGGTCTCTAAAAGGTTCACCATCACTGGTCTAGTACCTACTTCTTTTTGGGTCCCAATCCACCTGGAAGTCAGCAAGAACTTCCTGGATTGCACATGAAGGACAGCAAAGGAGTCTGTCAAAATATTCAGGCATATTTGAAGATTACTCCACAGACCTTTGCATTAAGCACAAAGAAGTTCTGGCTTTCTTTCATGATGGAAGAGAATGCATATATACTTCTCCGTCTGCTGCCTTCTACAGTCTCATGCATAGATTACAAAATACACTCTTTTCAGAGTTGCGATCATTTCCTACTCCGTCTGCTTTTAGGAAGGGTGTGAAGACACATCTTTTAAAAACAGGCATACGCTATGGCTTAATTTATTGCGATGATCCCCCCTGTTTATAGACTTAACAGATCCTAATGTCTTTTACAGCGGCAGTGGAGTTTTATTTGATTTTAATGACTCTATGATTGAATTTCTTCTTACTTGTTTTTATGATGTTTCACGGTGATTGTAAGACGCCTAGAGCACAACCTCGTAGAAGAAAGGCAGGGTAGAAATACAGTTAATAAGTAATAATTACAGCAATAATAGTAGGGTTTGCAAATACCAGCGTCGTTTAGTTTAAATCTTGTGCAGCCAATGACTTGACTGTGGGGAACATGTTTCAGACATTTAGAACAGAGATGAAACAGAGTGTGGCAGACTAACCAAACCTGAGGGCCGCAGTGGTTTAGTGGTTAAAATGCTGAGCTTTACTAGAAGGTTGGCAGGTCAGCAGTTTGAGACCCGAGTACTGCACGATGGAGTCGACCCTGACCTTCCCGTCTCCAAGCTCAGCATCTTAACCAGTGATGGGATGCAACAGTTTTGCACCAGTTTGCCAGAACCGGGAGTAACTTTTCCCAGTGTCCCGGAGAACCGGTAGCAGCTTTTATGGGGGAACCACCTTCAGGGCTTACCTTTTCACTGGTTCTCCCACTGCGCATGCGCACCAAGCACTTGGTGTGCATGCACGCCTACAGTGCTTGGTGCATATGCATGGCCTCCTTGCTGTCCTCCCAAGTGGGGAGGAGGAAGAGAAGCTGCTAGCCTGAAGCTCCCTATAGCCTGCTCCCCAGGGTAAGTGACTCACCTTTGGATGTGATGTGTCTGTGTGTATTTTAATGTGTATTTAATACCTTTACCTATATTGACGTACTACCGCAGTTCCTAAAAAGGCCTGGTGGCCTGGCTTGGGGTTTTTAAGCAAAGTCTTGGAGTTACCTCATCAATCAGCTACACCTGTGCTGTTCCAATTGCTGTTCCAATTGGAGAACCCTTAAGGAGGTACAGCTATTTTACATTTACATTAAGGCATATTATCCTAGAGAACTGGTACAATGACCATATCCATCTTTCAACATGGTGCTGCCCAGGCACTTATACTAACAGGTAAGTGACGGGTTTGTGTTTGGGGTGGGTGGGTTGATTTGTGTTAGGGGTGGGTAGGTGTATTTTAATATAATTGTAATGAATTAATTAATTTATTTTATTTTATTTATTTATTTACAGGTGTGTGTTGTGGGTGTGTGGGTTGGGTGTGTGTGTGCTTATTTTTATTTTATTTTTATTATTTTTTCTTTGGCCCCGCCCATGACGTCATGACATCATGACATCAGCTCTGCCCACATTGTGATGACGTCATGGTGGGGTAGTAAAATTTTTGACAACCCACCGGAGGAAGCTGCTGCAGTTTCCATTCGGTTTTGTGGGAATTACGGGCGCTGGTAAATACTTCGCAAGAAAATAGGACAACACGTTTTTTGACTCCTTCCAACATTATGACCAATAAAACCCACATAAGGAACAAGGGGATCTTGATTGCGCTTGCCTGCTTTTGTTTGTCAGCTCCCGCGTTTCTGCATCTCGTGATGAAAGGCTCCGTAAATGCTTTGAAACCTAACTGTAAAAATAGCAGTACCAATAATAAGCTTTGCAATATTGGCGCCTTCTTGTAAAAATAATAATAATAAAGGAACATGGGGATATAACTGTGAGATATTACAGAACATGCAGCGACCGACAATAAGCAGGGGAGTTTTTGCTTGGGGGAGGATGTAAAAGGTGTCTATGAGACATTGTTTTAAGGAACAATCCATGATAACGAATTTTATGGTGCCAGAGAAAAGAGGGAGAAATTGTAGCTAAAGATAAGTAGACCCTGTTCTTCAAATTGCCTACCTTTCTCCTTACATTTTTTGAATTCCAAGATGTCACTCTTGTTCCCAAAGTTGGATACTCCGCATTGCGAAAAGAATCTAGTTTTCTGTTTGAGCTATATAAATTTTGATGCTTGTAGTTCTTTGGTTTTGTGCAGACGGTTGTGTATGTGCTGTTTACGAGTTTTCCATCCATTCCCTTTGTTTCTCTTTCCCACCCTTATGTCAAAGAAAAGTTATGCACAGTAGAAGAAAACCTAATTTTGATGTGATTTGTGACTTCATCCATGAGTCTTTCTTCTTAAGTCCCTGCAATAAAACACAAAAAGCTCTCTTAAGCCTCGGTAGTAAACACAACCAAGGCTGTCTTAAAGACTGAAGCCAGAATTCTGCTGAGGAAAAACTTAGTGTGTAACCTGTGTCTCCCCAGGGGATCATCTTTTTGACAACTGGTTGTGTGACCGGTCACAAGGACACATCTTCACAATTAGTATTTCACACAGATGACAATAACATAAAACTCTACGTAGGTTGTTAACCTCACTGCCCGTATCGCTTCCATCCATGTCTTGGGTGCTGGTTCTTCTATCACACCTCCCTTCTATTCCTTCCCTCAGGTCTCCTAAAGCAAGGTTAGGTTCTGCTGATCAGGTGGACAGTAACCGAGCAGCTAGAATTTTCCATCAGGGACCCGGTTGGTGGCAAGCTGTTGTATCTTTTGTCTTGCAGTTGGACTCAGATTCACTACCACAGGTCATCTTTGTAGGTCCACCTGGGTAGCAACAGGGAGATCTTCTTCTAGGTCCTTCTAATCCCCTTGATAGGCTGGCACCAGTGACTCTTCCAAAACATCTTGCCAACCTTCTGCTCTGTCCTTCTCCACCATCTCCTTCCATTCTTCCTCCACCACCAACGCTCCCAGGGTCTCTCTGATCCCCTCAACCCTTCAAGATTCAGGTTCCTTCACCCTCACACTCTCTGTTGCTGGCTTGTTATCACTTCCAGAACTTTCCTTCTCTAAGGGGACAGCTCCAGCCACTTCAGGTCCTTCATCTCACTTCTGTGTGCCCCCTGTTTACCAGGGAACTTGACATGAGGAACTCTGGGCTGGCAGGTGTGGAGATTGATGGACCATGTGCTCCTCCTGGCACCAGCACTTGTACAAACTAGCCTGATTCGGGCCAAGGTGGTTTTGAAATTGTGATGTGTCTCCAAAGGAGGTGCCGAGTCCTACCATGTAAGTCACACAGTCCACTTAGTCAACCAGATGTTTAGGGTTGATTTCTGAGACAGCTCCTTTCCTTGACAGCCCAGCTGTCAGACTTGAAATCCATCTTCTGAGAAAAGGGTTTTTTGTGGTCCACCAGGCAGCTTAGATGGATGCCACTTATTCCAATCCCCCTGGGGCAGCTTCTGTGAATTTTGCAACCATTGGACATCCTTAAAAATAGAGTCATTGGCTGAGCCTAGTGGGAGAGAACATTTGCATAAATGCAATTTTTGTCTTGCGATGGCTTTCTGAGTAATGAAAGTCTCTAGGTGTGTCGCAGGGAGGTGACTGGATTTGCATCAAAACATGAAATACTGTCCTTGGAAGAAAGATAACGAGGGATTGAGAAACTGCTGTAGATGGTTGCCAGGAGAAAGCAAGAATTGTGTTGAAGATAGAAAAATGAATGTTGTACTCCATTAAATATACATGGTCTGCCCATCCCTTATTATTGGTATCTTTTGATAGAAACAGTCGTAGAAATGAATTAAATCCAGCAATACACAACCCATCATCAATTCAGTGGGCCTGGAGGTACCTCAGAATGCACGTTCTTCACCAGAGAATTCCCGTATATACACGACTATAAGTCATCCTGAATATAAGTCAAGGTACCTAATTTGGACCTCTACAACTAGGAAAATAGATTCACCCGAGTATAAGTCAGGGGTGGAAAATGCAGCAGCTGCTGCTAGTGAGTTTCATTAATTAAAATACATGGAAATGTGGTAAAATTAATTAATTTAGACATTTGTGTGGTTTTTAAAAAAATGTTTACGTTGATCTGAGTATAAGTCGAATCCCATTTTTGGACCTCATTTTGTGGGCTAAAAAACTAGACTTCTACTCGAGTACAGTATATACAGTATGACCTTCTTCTGGTCGTTGTTTATGTTCCCACATTCTTTTCTGTTCTCAGCCTTCTGATTCCTGTCAGAAAATGCTGGCCTTCCCTGTGGCTCGGCTCCCTACCCTCCTCTGATCTTGCCGTCACCCAACACAGTTTCTGTCTCTTTCTTCTTTTCCTTCTTCTCTTCCCTCCCTTGCCTTTGGGGAACAGTCCAGGAAGCAGTGGGTGGATTTTAATGCGAAGAAATGTTAAAAAATAATGCATTTGAGGTTTCTAAAGGAAATAAAAATCGGCATGGCAACCTCTCCGCTGGTGGCGACGGGAGAGGGAAAGTATAAACACAGCAGTGACTTGTGTTAACAGTGACAGGAGGGGAAGTTGTGCATTTGGAAATCACAACAAGGCTAGGAAAGGGACCAAGTCAGAAGGTGATGGTATGGTTTGGTGGCTGAAACATTCCCTCATCTTCCTTCCCTCTGTCTTTTCTCCCCACTTGTTAGAATCATATCCCCACTTTCATGGGTGGACAGATACTATTCCCATGATGGCAAACCTTGGCACTCCAGATGTTCTTGGACTTCAATTCCCAGAAGCCCCCATGAATCCACACTAATGGGTTTACTGCAATTCATCCGGCCCGCGCCTCCCTCGTTGCTCCTGGAAGCGGAAGTAAAATGCGTCATTTCATGTGGCCTTGCACTGCCTCCACCACACCAGACAGTGCCATGTGACGGAGAAAGGGCAACATGGCCATCCAGCTCCCAAACCAGTCTGAGGGAGCATGACCCAGCCCCTGTCTTTAAAAGGTTGAGAACGCCTAGAGCAGAAGGATAAGGCAGTTGTCAGGAAATGGACCTATTTCCTAATGTCTCCCAAGGCTTGAAATTGCCAATTTTCAGATAGGCCTCAGAAAAAATCCTTTGTCTTCTCTGAGCCTCAAGGCTGTGTTACAAACAGCATGTTTTTCAACCATGTTTTCAGTGTCAGTGTACCCGTGTTATCTTTCTAGCCGGCCTAGCCAGCAGAACCTAGCCATGTTGTGTCTTTACATAAATGTAAACAACTATTGTTTTGAGAAAGTTCTCTTTGTTACGTGATTGGCTAAGCTGTCCCACCTGACTGCAAAGTCTCCATTTTGGAGAGAAGAAAGAGTTCGTCTTTGCTTCTTCATGGATTAAGACCTGTTTTGATTAGAGAGCTTTTGTTTCTGCATCTCTATGGGCTAACATCCTTAGCCAAGGAGCTATGCATTTTTGCTCCTTAAAAATGGTTACCTAGATTTGCCTGTGGACTGTTTTGGACTGACCTGTGCTACTGACTTTTATGCTTTATGAACCTGATCAATAAATCTTCATCATTTTTCTGAACAACGTGTCTTCATTGGACTCAAAAGGGTAAGAGCAGCATTGCCTTTCACACACACAAATCTTTGAACACGCTACCAAATTAAAAACCCCTTAAGAGCTGATAAGCAGCTGAGAGTAGTATCTCTGTTCTAATTAGCCGTCCAGCCCGCCTCGGTTGTTTTGATTTTGGTTTCCAGGGGTTGTCCAGAAGTGTGGGGGGCCGGCTGGATCGTGACAGCAGTGATTCAGAATATTCCTGGAAAAGGACCAGTCGATGTGCGGTTACTCTGGAATACCAGTTTTTGGGAGAGGAAGAAAGAAAACGGCATTTTAATGAGAATTAGGGGGATAATGTAAGCTAGAATTATTTTGACATTTTATGTAATTAACAGGTATGAAATCTGAATGTCACCGTACAAATTGTGGCAATGGTAAAAGGGAAATAATTTATGTTTGCAATTTTTATTGCAGTTTTTCATCCTGCAGGGCATGTTTCAATTGTCAATTGCCATCCATCATCTTGACAGTCTTGGCCCATACCTGCTACATTTCAGGTCTGAGGAGGCATTCAAGCCAAGAGAGCAGTAGATGGGCTCCCTCCCCTTTCTCTGGCATCTTTTATCGGATGGCCAGTCATCCCCTTGGCTGCATTGCCTTCTTTCTCAATGTCAGCATGGACCGGAAAAATTCAAAAAATAAATCAATTCCAGACATGTTGAGTTTCCAGACCTGCACAAATGCTGACTGCCTATGAGAACTGAGCAAGCTCTTAGCAGAAGAACTTGTCCCCCCCCCCCCAACAAACAAATTCTGATTTTCTTGATTGTTAGGCTATCAACCAGGACAATCGGAGGCTGTTCAAGCTCTGGAAGGTCAAAATGTGTTGCTTATCAAGGAAGGTTTTCAAAATGTACATTGAGGCTCTGCAACTGTTTCCCTCATTCTGAATTTTATCAGTATTTTACCCACCCTGGAGTGTCGGTTTGATCACTGGCTCTGGAATTGTGTGTCTCCTCCAACATTGTGTGTCGGTGGATTTTGTGACAAATTGCTGATTGGGTGATACACCATCTTATCGCAGGCCCTAATTTCTCTGGCATTGATAAATGCATTCAATCGGACCTAACACCAGCACCCAGATAGACTTACTTTGGATGTGCCAACCCTCCATTTTTGAAAGGGTGTCTTAAGAGGATTTTATATAACATCTGCCCCTTTTCTAATTTCTTCTTCTTTTGGGTCTAGGTCAGACTTTAAACTGCCAAAATGAAGCCACCTTCTTGACTTTGCTGTTGGCCAAACTTAAGTCCTCATTGGTACCTGTTTCTGGCAGTTATCATTAGACCACTTTGCTGGCTTTTTGCCCATCTCTCTGGAGCCTGGCAATTTATACTTTGGAAAGGGTGACCTTTCATGGGTGGCATTTGTACATCAAAGGCTCTGGCATTTCATACCATCGGGATGGTGGCATTTGCATTATCTGAGGTGTTGCTAGTTCCATGCGTTGTTGCTGCCCAGCAATTCAAACATAGTTACTGATCCGGAAAGATCAGATGGACCATTTTTGAAGCACAGGGAACAAACAAAGATAATTGAAGGAAGAGAAAGACGACCAATGAAACCCAAATCCAATCCCCTTCTTTCTCTTTCTTTGTAGCTCATATGGCTCTATTGCCTGCCGGCGGGGATTTCTGGGTGTCGTAGTTCAAGCTGGAAGAAACCATGACAGCTTAGGAGATATTGACCATCTGATGTATTCATCGCTGCCTGCTGAGCATTCTGTGTTTGTTAATTCATGCAAATGAATGCAGGTTTGATCTGGTCCAAGCTCAAAGTGGAATTCATTAATGACTATTATTGGACCTGTGATGTCAAGAGCAACTAAGGCTGACTCAAAAGGTACTTCACAGTGAAGCAGCTGTCATGTCCAGTTTGCTGATTTCTCAGCCGGCCGTTCCCCAGGTCTTTTCTTCCTGTCTTTTTTAGATCAGGGGTATCCAAACTTTTCAGGTCGCAGGCTGGTCATGTGGTTCAGCGGGGTAGTCATGTGGTTCCTCCCTCCAGAAGTGGAAGTAAAACGTGCCTTGCAATCTGTTTTGCAACAGGATGAGATGGATTTTAGTCTGCCCTTTGCTCTGCTCAAACCATGGGTGCCCAGACTATGGCCTGTGGGCCAGATCTGGCCCCTGGCCCCAATTCATCCAGTCCACGCCACCCTCGTCACTCCCGGAAGCGGAAGTAAAATGTGCCTGTACATTACTTCCACTTCTGGGAGCGACGAGGGCAGCGTGAACTGGATGAACTCAGGTTGGTGGCCAGATCTGGCCCATGGGCCATAGTTTGGGCACCCCTGGTTTAGATGAAGAGCAGGTTTCCATATCAACTGTATCTCTGGTCCAAGGCCATCTTCCAGGCAAGAATCGATGTCCCTGCCCTTAGCCACTGTTTATCTGTTTGGATACCCTTTTGGAGTTATGGTGCCTAAGTGAATAAATGGCTGTCTTACAAGAATATAATCCAGTTTGCCTTTGATCTAATGCTAATCAATTCTGCTGTTGAGCAATTGGCTAATTGCACAGGCATATGTCGATGGCCAGTGCTCACCTTGCAATGCTTGAGGAAACCAGAAGCAAGGACGCTCAGGAAGTTTCCTCTCTATTGATTGACAGCCAAGGTCCAATCTTCAGAGTGCTCCTACCTTCGGATAGCTACTCAGTATGTTTCCTGTCCCTTTCTGCCTAACTTTAACCAAATGAGCCTGGGTGAATGAGAAGCTGATTAGTGACATGGGCATTCTTATGCCCCACAATCTGGAAGCCATTCCCTCTGCCGCTTAAAAAATGATCTCAGTGAAACGTACGTACAGTACTATGATTTATTTATTGGATTTCTATACCACCCATACAGCTTTCAGTGTTGATGGCCAAAATCCTGTTGTGTACATCTTGCCTGCGTAAAGGTGATGATCTCCTCAGCAGGGAGAGATTTTCAGTAATTAAAGACTTCCTCCTTTGGTCCTACCGCTCCCATGGCTTTTGCACTGTGAAGTGGATTACTCACAAATTCGATAAGCTGCAGAGCAGATGTATCGGAAAACCCCATATCTTTCCTACCTAAAGCCTCGTACTTTCCATAGAAGACATCCAACTTCTTTGGCTTTGTTTCATGAGTGCTCTTCATTGGAAGTGACTGTATGTTCTCGTTTCCCTAAACCACGAGTTCTCAACTTTTTAAAGCCAGGGGTCCTCAGACAGCTTCGGAGGCTGGACAGCCATTTTGCCCTTCCTCCACCACATGGCACTTCCTGGTGTGGTAGAGGTGGGGGGCCACAACTGGCCTGCAGGTTGAGAATCCCTGCCCTAGACCGTTGTTTCTTTTCCCATGGCATTACCGTATAATGAGTAAAGAAAAGTCTACCGCAGGATGCTCTTTCTTTAATTTGTATATGACTTATATTGAAGCACAATCCAGGTTTGCTTGTAACCTCTTTCAATTTCCTCCCTACTTCTCTGCTCCCTATTTTATCAGTTCAACGCCTACAGATTATCCTGTTAAGAGGGAAAAAAAGGGCCTGTCATCTCTTCTTAGGCAGCCTTGAAGATGAAAATAACTTCCCCTAACCTTTTTATAAGTCCTTTATTTTCTGTTTCCTTTGCTGTGTCTAAATATAATTTCCATTGTCTCTGGGATTTCCAGTGCACACAGGCAGAAGAAAGGAGAATGATAATTATTATCATAACCAAATACTACTTCTGAAGAGATTCAAAAGAGTCTTAGGTGCGACACATACAGTCTTGCCTTCAATGAGAAAAACCACAGAACGGTAGTTTGTAATGCAGTGTATGAAAGTGTATTTCTCACACACTTGTGGGCTGAGGAACTGAGAGCTTTATTTCACCAGGTTTATCTAAGACAGGGGTTCCTAACCTAAGGCCAGATCCGGCCCACAGTGCCATTTCATGTGGCCCTCCCACCCCTCCAAGGGCATTTGAGAAACAAAATGGCTGCCCCTTTGAAGCTATTGGGAAACAATGGCCATCCCCCATTTTGCAGGCAGGGAAAAATGACCGTCTGGCCCTCCAAGCTGACTGAGAGCGTGTGACCTGGCCCTTGGCTTGAAAAGGTTGGAATCCCTTGATCTAATAGTCCAGTCAATGAACTATAATAATTTCGTGTAATAATAATAATTTCGTGTATAATAATTTCTGGGTTAAAAGGATTTTTGCTGGAGAAACTCCGCTCACGGGATGCCAGAATGAGGCTCCTTACATGTCCCCAAGATCTTTTCCCACCAATGTGGACCCTATCAATCTACTTGCAATTTCTTGCTTTCAAACTGCTAGGTTGGCAGGAGCTGGGACAGAGATGGATGCTCAAACTGTCATGCAGTATCCGGGTCTTGAACTGCCGACTTGCTGGTCTTCTAGCTAACAAGGCAAGGTTCTTAACCACTGAGCCACTGCAACCCTGGTCAATGAACTAAAGCCAGAGTTCTCAACCTTGTAAAGCCAGGGGCCGGGTCATCCTCCCTCAGATAGCTTCAGGGCCAGACGGCCATTCTGTCCTTCCTCCACCACATGGACTTCCTGGTGTGGTGGAGGTGGTGTTGGGCCATGTGGCATGGTTTCATGGGCCGCATATGGCCCGTGAGCATCAGGTTGAGAATCCCTGAACTAAAGACATGCCAATGTCTTCTATGAACAGGGTCTGTTCCTTCACTGTACCTCATCTCACAGACTTGTGATTCTGTCAGCTTAATACTCTCTCCACCGCCTGATGTATCTCTTGTAATGCAAATAACGCATCGATTTGCTGTCCCAATATGTCAAGCACCTTCCCACCTGTAAGGAGATCTCATACTCTATTCCTTGCATTGTGTGGTCAGGAACATTAGCTTCTGATGTTCAGCAATATATAACCCAAGGCAGAGCATGTCATCATCAAGGAATAACGATGCGCCGAGTTGGTGTAGCCGAGTCTGGGGGAATCCATCACTTGGGTTGTACTCTACGTTTCCCCTTCTCTGCACTCCATAAAGACCCATAAGTAGCTCTCAGTCCAAGAGGTATCCAAGCATTTATTATACAGATCAGGATCGACCCGCTCCCAACAGAATCGACTTCTTCTCAGTGTCATGACAGCGATGGTATATTTCCAGATCAGCGCATTTTATAAAAATCTGAAAATGGGGACTGATGTTGGTTTTGGGAGACTAGAGAAAGGGTTTCCAACTTTTTCAAGCCAGGGGCCGGATCACACTCTCTCAGTCGGCTTCGAGAGCAGGATGGCCATTTTGACCTGCCTGCATGATGGGGAGTAGCCTTAGTTTGGGAACCCCATAGGATAGAGCATCCAGTGCCATAAGATTGAGGAAGGCAGTGGGCCTTCAGTAGAGGTTCAGGATGTTTACATTGTAAGAAGATAATGTGCTTTTCCACAAAGATTCTGCTCATTTCTGCTTGGATCCATTTATTAAGCAAAACATGTTATCCTAAGCATGACTTGAGATGACAAATGGAATTGGCTAAGATGGTCAAGGGCCATCAGGTTGACACTAGCCTCTCTGACTGAAAGCTGGCCAGTTTATAAGTTACTTAAACTGTAAATCAGGGATTCACTACCTGCGGCCCACAGGCCAGATGCGGCCCATGACACCATTTCATGTGGGCCCACAATGTCTCTACCACACCCGGAAGTGCCATGTGGTGGAGGAAGGGCAAAATGGCCATCTGGCCCCTGAAGCTGTCTGAGGGATCGTGACTCTGCCCCCAGCTTAACAAGGTTGAGAATTCCTCCTATAAATGAAACAGCCAGAGAGGTTCTGAAGGAAAAAGAGATTTTTATCAAGAAACTCAGTAATAACATAGCATAACATATCATGGCATGGTATATAACATATCATAACGTATCCATACGTGGTGCTCTGTTCCAATTAGATCCAAGGATCCTTATTAGCAATTCAGCCTGGCTTATATACCTTTTGAGAAAACAGTACACACATGTTCTCAGTCCAGATGGAGCCTTAAGGATGAAGGCGTTTCATGTCTTGTCTTGACGTAACATATTCAAACTTACATACTCAATGACGTACATTCTCCCTGTCTGTCGTCCCCTTACTTACCCTGACATTACATTGTCACATACTTCCTAACATGTTCAGTGACCTAGAGTCATGCATGTTGGCTTACTTAGATAACAGACTTGGGCGTGTTCTCAGTGAACGAGTTGAAAAACAAGTTTTAACTTAACTAGAATGGATTTCGTCATTCCAAGATGGCTCTGCTTATGTGCTTTAATTGCACACTTTATTTTGTCAAGAGAAGATGTTAACAAACCAAAATTGACAATTTATTTGTGGGCTCACAAGGTGTCCGGAGGGAGGTTTTAGTGCCAAGCCATCAATTGCTTAGTTGCATCAGGTCTTGAAACTAAGGGGGCGTTTCCCCCCTTGCCTTCTCATTGCCTTAAATGAGGCCTGGCTGGATAAAACTGACATCACAGACCCAAATCCCTTAATCTCTGCAATACTTAACTGCATTAACCAGATTACAAGAACTGTACACACAGTGATTGGACTCAATAGAGAAACCTGTGTGCAATTTCACACTAAGAGAGCGAGAGAGCTCAGCATCAATTCTTCCGTAATCCCTCTGAAACTCCAGCTCATGGAACAGGTAGCGTCTTCTAGGTTTCCCTTGCTCAAAAGCCAGTTGTATCTGACTCTAGGATTCAGTGCTCATCTCTGTTTCAAAGCCGAAGAACCAGCACTGTCTGCTTCTGCAGACATTTCCGTGGTTATGTGGCAGGCATGACTAGACACCGGAGCGCATGGAGCGCTGTTACCTTCCCACCAAAGTAGTCCCTATTTATCTACTTGCAATTTCTTGCTTTCGAACTGCTAGGTTGGCAGGAGCTGGGACAAAGACGGGAGCTCATTCCGTCCTGCAGTACTCGGGAATCGAACTGCTGATCTTCTGCCTCCCCGTCAGCATCTTGAGCCACTGCAGTTCTTCTATGAAGATGCAAACACAAATATCTATATCTATACCGATGTTTCTGTTTCTATCTCTATCCCTTAGCCCAGTAATAGCGAACCTTTTAGAGACCATGTGCCCAAACTCAACAGGCTGCCATCCATGCTGCAGAGGGGCGGGGAGGGGAGGGGCGAACTCTGTGCTGAGGGGGAGGGAAGTAGTGTTCCCATTGGGCTGCTGGGCAGAGGGGTGGGGCAATCTCTGCGCCCACACAGAGGACTCTGAGTGCCCCCTTTTGCACATGTGCCATAGGTTCACTACCACTGCCCTATACCCTATTCCCTATCCCAGGGGTTCTCAATGTTTTTCAGCCATGGGCCGAACCACACCCCCTCAGACAGCTGAATGGGCTGGGCTGGTGCCATAAACACATCTGTGGACTCATTTATGGCTGTCGTAAACATGTTTACATGGCCATAAAAGAGTCTGTGGCCAACTCCGGTGGTGTCGGCAGCTGTGGAGGTGGCTGGAGCTAGGTTGGTGCTGGATCTGACCCATAAGCCATAGATTGCAAACTCCTGCCCTATCCCCTTACCTCTACCTCGATCTCCTTTCCTATCGTCATCCCTATCTCTTATCTCTATCTCCGTCTCTTATCTCCATCTTTGCAGAACCCTGATTGATTTCAGCACCCCTGATCTTCGGTAGAGCGATGCCAACAATAGGGTATATTTTCTCAACTAGTGTAGGTTTGAGGCATCCTTTTGTTGATCAGTCGCACAGTCGGTTCCGACCCTTTGCGATGACCCCATGGACCACTGTCCACCAGGCACTTCTGTCCTCCACCATCCTCCTCAGCCCGCCCAGCTCTGTGCCCACTGCGTCCACAATACCATCTAGCCATCTCATCTTTGGCCATGCTTATTTCTAGTTGAACCCACGCTCAACCATTTCAAGTTGAGTAGTAAACTCAATGGGCAACTCAGTATCAGATCCCATTGTGTGGGTCAAATCCTTCCTTGTTTATTAATAAAAACAAACCGCCTGATAGATTCAATAAAAGGAGCCCCTTGGTTTGTTGTGAAGACATTTTTTCCTGGCACTGTGTAATGCTATGCGAGAGGCAGGCAATTTCCAAGCTAATCCATCTCACTTGCTTAAAAGAGGTATTTGGCTGCCACCTTAAAAGCCTGTGAACATAAAAATGCTACGTGATAAGTGGCAGGGTTAGGAGGAGAGGAGAAGCCTTTCCATTTCTACTGAAGACTGTAGCTTCTGAAATGAGCAACCGCAGAAAATTGCTGACTGTCGGATTTCTTTCTGAGAAGAGATAATTCGCATTGCAAGACGCAGGACTTTAATTCAATAAATCAAATGAGGAGGTCAGATGGCCATTTTGCCCTTCCTCCAGCACATGGCACTTCCTGGTGTGGTGGAGGCAGTGGGGGAGGACATGAAATGGGGCCGAGGGCCATTCTGGCCCATGAGCCATAGGTTGAGAATCCCTGATCTAGTGCCTCCAGACCTAAAGTTATCTTGGTTTACACCAGTGGTTCCCAAAATGGGGCCTAGGCCTCTCAGGGGAACTTCAATTCCCAGAAGCCTAAGTCAGTCCATTGGCTGATCAGTGCTTTGGTGAGAATTGACAGAGGCTTCTGGGAATTGGAGTCCAAAAAACCAAAGGGTGGGAAACTTGTTTACACTCGATAATGTTAACTTGTACAAGCTTCTTAATTTGTCTGGGGATTGGGGCCCTTCAATGCATTTTCCTTCATTGTGTTTGGGTGTCAGCTAGCTAATTGTGGAGGTAGGATGCTATCTTGCTGTGGACCAGAATATAGATCAAAGACTGCAGCTCATAGTTCCTCTAACTTCCACTCTCCTACTGGGGTGTCCTACTTCAACCTCCAGAACCTCTTGATTGTCCTTCCTACTCTGAGTGTGTTCTACATTTCCTTTCAAGTATGAAAAACATGAAATGATGGATCAGTCTCCTTGTCTTACTTTACACTATTTCCTTCTCCAAATTTGACCTAAAGAAAGTGCATGAGCACAACATTTAATTCTTATTACTCAAAAAGTGACCTCCTATTCACATGGAGGAAGCCTAAAAGCCCATTATCTTGGTCTAACTCATTTTTGAGCTGCCCCCCCTGTGGGGTGTGTGCCCCACCTTGGGAACCATGGCCTTAGAGCAGTGGTTGCTATCCTAAGGCACATGTGCCAGAGGGGGCACTCAGAGCCCTGTCTGTGGGCACACATGCCATGGCCCCAGCACAGAGTTCACCCCACCCCTCTGCCCAGAAGCCCAATGGGAGCACTTCCTCCCTCCCCCCAGCATAGAGCTTGCCCCGCCCCTCTGCCCAGCAGCCCAATGGGAGCGCTTCCTCCCTCCCCCCAGCTCAGAGTTCACCCCGCCCCTCTGGAGACGACAGCCTGTTGAGTTTGGGCACTCGGTCTCTAAAAGGTTTGCCTTCACTGCCTTCTTAGAGCCATCCCTGTTAAGCAGCGGTTGCAGTCCAGAAAGACCATAAAACAGGGACAGCTCAAAGCAAATGATCTACAGATCGTTATAGGGACCATTAAGGGAAAGCCAAGCAAGAATCTCTAAAGATCGAAAGAGTCGCCTCCTGTGAATTGCAACTCAGGAAGCTGTGTATTCTCAGAGCTGCCAGCTGATGATGGAATATAGTGAGATAGAGAGATGAACACTGGGAGAGTTGTCAAAATTGCTCAGAGAGACTTTTTTACATTTTGCAAAGTGATCCATTCCAGGGATCAAAATAACTTACGCTGATGCTGTTTGTCACCATCTCCCAGGTGCCCCGAATACGGATGGCAATCAGAGGTGAAACAAGGCCTTTAACGGGATATGTGATATACAATAGGGCTTGGGAAAGCTGCTGTGGATAGTATTTTTGGAATTCTTGGACTAGGTGAATGTCTCCAATGCTCAAAACCCAGTCGTATCTGACTCTAGGATGCAGTGCTCATCTCCATTTGCAGCCAAAGAGCCACTGCTGTCTGTGTTGGCAGATGTTTCTATAGTCACGTGGGGATACTGCAGGGGCTCAAGTCACTAAGACGCTGACTGGGAGGCGGGAGGTCAGCAGTTCGATTCCCGAGTACTGCAGGACGGAATGAGCTCCCGTCTCTGTCCCAGCTCCTGCCAACCTAGCAGTTCGAAAGCAAGAAAATGCAAGTAGATAAATAGGGACCACTTCGGTGGGAAGGTAACAGTGTTCCGTGCGCTCCGGTGTCTAGTCATGCCTGCCACATGACCATGGAAATGTCTGCAGAAGCAGACAGCGCTGGCTCTTTGGCTTAGAAACAGAGATGAGCACTGACCCCTAGAGTCGGATACGACTGGCTTTCGAGCAAGGGAAACCTTTACCTTTTACCTAGGCATGACTAGATGATGGAGTGCATATGGAAGGCTGTTACCTTTCCTGCCAAAGCAGTACCTGTTTATCTACTCGCAATTTCTTGCTTTTGAACTGCTAGGTTGACAGGAGCTGGGACAGATGATGGAAACTCACTCCATCGTGCAGCACTCGGGTCTCAAACTGCTGACCTGCCAACTTTCCAGTCATCTAGTTCAGCATCTTAACCACTAAACCACCGCAGTCCGATGGACTACAATCCCCCCATTTTGGGAGTTCTGACAGAGAGGAACCTCGCATAATGTGGCTCTCCTGGGAGAATGGTCTGAATTGGAAACCATTGTGGCTTAGCTTGGCCTAGTGCAGGGACGGCCAACCTTAGTGACCCCGATGTTTCTGGACTTCAGTTCCCAGAATCCTCAACCAGCAGGAATTTTGACTTGGGTTTCTGGGAGTTTAAGTCCAAGTTCTGCATAAATTTATTTTTCCTGGCTTGATTTTGACAGCGCGGGAAGAAATACAAAGAAGCAAAGAAGCAGACAAACAAGCCCACATCCATGTGGAGAAACCTGGTTGTGATGCATTGCAGCCACTAATAATTCCCTCCGAAGTCTGCGGCGTGATGAAGCAGTCCATCATCTTTACAGCTGCTTCAATAGGCTGTGCCCATTTCTCCCTCTTGTTATGGAGCCAATTCTAGGACGGCGAAGAATGCTTTATTATCAGAGGAATATTCACACAAACAAGCACAATGGCTTTAAGAGGACACACCTGGAGAATCCTCCCAAGGCAGCACTGTAAATTCTGTCAGACTTTGTATCGATGAGGATTTATTTTCTCCCATCCAGATATTTATAGTTTTGGGAGGCTGAAGGGAGCTTCTTTCCATAGATTAGCATACAATGAATCATAGATGAGTCAGTAACATCTCGGCTTCCAAAGGAGCCAGGGTAAGGTGGTGGATGGGAGCTTACACACCCTGTTGAATACAAATTCTGTATCTCTCCACATTCACACTTTCCTCCATTGTTTTTGGGTGTCAGATACCTAATTGTGGAGATAGGATGTTCTCTTGCTGGTCCTCAGGGACCAGAATATGGCTCAAAGACTGGAGCTCATAGTTGTCATTAATGGCCTTCCACTAACTCCATCATCCTACTTCAACCTCCTGAACTTCTTGATTGTCCTTCCTACTCTGACATTTAGTATGTTCTGCATTTCAGGTATGGAAGTGGGAGGAGAGGTGAAGTGACTGGATCAGTCTCCTTGTCTTGCTTTGCACTCTTTCTCTTAGTTTGATCTGAAGAAAGTGCATGACCAAATGGTCCATAGACGGCAGGTGAGAAAGAGAGAGGGCCATTTAGATGGCTGGGAATTGAAGTCCAAGGACACCTGGAGTGTCAAGGTTCACCATCATGGACCTATTGATTGTGCAATACTCTCATATTAGTTCTACCTTTCCCATGTTAGTTCAGTATCGATGTCTTGTGGCTGGAGTAGAATGTTGTTCCACACGAAATCTGAGAGTTGAGGTTCCTCCAGAGTCAACCCAAGGGCCAAGTCTGCCTTCCCTAAACAATGTTCTTTTTGTTCATGCTAGCTCCAATCCCTTCAGGTTTTCATCACATTCTTATTGTGCTATTGGCTCAAGCCCAGCAAGTGAAATGCAGAGAAGCCGAAGTCTTACCTGGGTATCATCCAACTTAATTATTGAAACTTGGGTCATCAAAGAAAAGCAGTAGAGTCCCACTGGGAGCATTAGAAATGCCTCTTCAAGCTAGCCAAGAAGTACATGAGTAGTTTGGTGGCGCAATTAGAAACAGCCTCTGATTGGTCTTGATTTCCTCTGTTTGCATTTGAGAAGAAGGCTTTGCCCTCCTAGCAGGAGGCAAAATGGTGTTAATTGTATTTATCGGCTCCGTTTGGGTGGGAGATCAATCTTAACAAATCTTACACCTCCGAATGTAGAAAGAAAAGAGGTGGAGAGGCAGGCAGGGAAGGAGAACAAAACGGTTCGTTCCATGCACTGGCATCATTACACCGCCACCTGGCAAGGGAAGCATCCCTTGGCACTTTTTCTCCTCCGCACACTTGTTTTTCCGTGGCTTTCTGCCACCTGGGATGCATGCAGGTAGAAATGGCAAAGGTGGAGAGAAACGCAGGCTCCCCACTGGTACATCAAATTGATTGCTCGTCAGCCAGGATGGAGCCGTTGGGTACCACCATACCCTGCTAAAAAAGGAGGGGCTTTGTGAAAATAGATCTATATATTCTCTGCTTTTGGCATTCAACCAGCGGATTTCAGTTGCAGCCAAGCAAAATTACTGCATAATATTCTTCTTCACAGGCACATGCTTGGTACAGTTTTATCTCGTAGAATTGTGATGTTTTCTGAAGTATTTCATGAGTGTATGTTGTTGCTGGTGGTGCTGTTTTGGACTCCAACTCCCAGAGTTGCTCACAAATTCCAGAGGCAGAATTCTGCATGTTCCAGACAGCAGGCTGATCCTTATAAATGCCTACATTTTGTTCACCTGGATAAAGGCTTACTTCTGGTCTTGCTTCCTGTTGTTGCTGAAAATACAGACAGCTCGTGTGGTTGTTGGTTACCAAAAGGTTTGAATTTATGGAAGGGTCACACGGCTTATTTTTGCTAACAAAAGGAACATGTGCACCAAAAGTACAAGAGAGAAAGGCTTTATTAAAAAAAAAACTTTTTGCAAAAGGTTCTCGCCACCTTCTTTCAAGAGATGGGTAAGAGAAAAGAAGACATGCAGTTCAGGAATACAGGAAGTTTTATAGACTAAAATAGAAAGCAGGTTTAGAAACCCTAGGCTCCTTTGTTACCTAATCCTGAGCTCTGCCCCTCTTTCACAGGCTTAAGCTAGTTTGATGGTGCAGCGATGGGATGTAACAGGTTCTCACCAGTTCTCCAGAACTAGTAGTAACTTTTCCCAGTGTCCTGGAGAACTGGTAGCAGCTTTTGGGGGAACCACCTTTGGGGCTTACCTTTTCACTGGTTCCCCCACTGTGCATGCACACAGTGCTTGGCGCATATGCACAGCCTCCTTGCTGTCCTCCCAAGCGGGGAGGAGGAAGAGAAGCTGCTAGCCTGAAGCTCCCTATAGCCTGCTCCCCAGGGTAAGTGACTCACCTTTGGATGTGGTGTGCCTGTGTGTATTTTAATGTGTATTTAATACCTTTACCTATATTGACGTACTACCACAGTTCCTAAAAAGGCCTGGCTTGGGGTTTTTTAATCAAAGTCTTGGAGTTACCTCATCAATAAGCTACACCTGTGCTGTTCCAAGTGCTGTTCCAATTGGAGAACCCTTAAGGAGGTACAGCTGTTTTACATTTACATTAAGGCATATTATCCTAGAGAACTGGTTAGGCAAAGACTTAGTACCGAACTTCTTTAACTGTTGAAAAGTTGAAAAGTGCCAAAATGAAGCCATCTTGTGGTGAGTTCATTCTGTAGTTCCTTCCATCTGACCTAGTGTGAGAAAGATTAGCCAGAATAAGCTTTAAGCTCTGGTTTAAAAGCTCTGGTTGATTTGTGTTTGGGGTGGGTGGGTGGGTGTATTTTAATGTATTTATTTATTTATTTTATTTTCGGGTTTGTGTTATGGGTGGGTGGGTGGGTTGAAGGGTTTGTGTGTGCTTATTTTTATTTTACTTTTTTAAAAAAAAATTATTTGGCCCTGCCCATGAAATCATGATGTCATGATGTCAGCTCCACCCACACTGTGATGACATCATGGTGGGGTAGTAAATTTTTTGACATCCCACCACTGGTGGGGAGATTAAGGATCATTTCCTTGATGGTGGGGAGATTGAGGCCCATCAAGTGTCCTCTAGAAACAGGGGTAAATTGGAATTAACATATGTAGATGTGGAGGAAGGAGGTGGCAAGAGTGGCTCTTAACAAGTGGACTCACTCCATCAATGTAGCACTCAGGTCTCGAAATGCTGATCTGCTGACCTACCAGTCATCAAATTCAGTGTCTACATCTCTACGTCACTGCAGTCATAGGATACTATATTTAGGATCTGTTTATTATTCTAACCCACCTTGCTCTCCAAACTGGGACTTAGGACAGCTTGTAAGAAGATGAACTAAATGGGTATGACAAAGAAACAACAACAACAGAAAATATTGTGACACTAAAAACACAATTAATCGAACTGGCCCAAATCCTATTAATGAACTCTGCCTGCGTAATGCAGTTGGCACCAATCTCTGTGATAAATGGCTATCCCTTAAGCTGGTGCAAAAATGCACTAGGATTTTGGCTTTTGTATTCTAAGAGCATATGGGTACTAAGAGTAATTTGGAAACAGATCAATTAGTTTTCAAATATTACATGTCTCCCTGCTAAAAGCACCCTCCAAAAGGTTGATTGAATTAAAGGGTTCTAACCTGGTAGGGAGGAATGCAGTGGCTTAGTGGTTAAGATGCTAACCTTGATGACTGGAAGGTCATCAGGTCATCAGGTTGAGACCCAAGTGCTACATGATAGAGTGAGCTCCCGTCTCTGTCCCAGCTCCTGCCAACCTAGCAGTTTGAAAGCAAGAAATTGCAAGTAGATAAATAGGGAAGGTAAAAAGTGTTCTGTGTCTAGCCATGCCTTCCACATTTCCATGGGAATGTCAGCAGATGCAGTCAGCGCTGGCTCTTTGGCTATAAACAGAGATGAGCACTGAACCCTAGAATTGGATACAACTGGCTTTTGAGCAAGGGCAAATTAGCCTGGTAGGGGAATACAGGCTTGTCCTGTCTCGGAAGGGTATTTCTTAGCTTGGAAACTGAAATAAGAAATTGCTGTATATATATAGCCTATTTAAAGCATTTAAGTTTGTATGAAGTCAGATTGGTCCTTATACAACCTGAGTCTCTCTGAAATTTGCTATAACTACATCTCAATAAAGCACTGGGTGCTTTTTTAAAACGGCATTTCCTATTTTTTTCTCTCACAGGTCCCTTGTTTATACAGAAGGAGTTGGTGAGATTTCTGTTATTGGTAAGTCCCATAAAATTTCTCTTTCCAACACTCTCTCTCTTCCCTGCCTCTGTTCTGCAGATTGAATTTTTGCTTCTATTGTGTTGCTTAGAGATTCTCTGCGCAACTATAAAACCAAATCTTGGCCCTGTGGTAACCGTAACCTTGGTCTGCAAAGCCATTTCAAATGCAATTTGTCAGCCATATACCGAGGCCTATGATGTAGAAAAATAGAGATCGTCTGTCTGCAAAGGCTGAAAATCCATTTTTAAATGGCGCAAGGAAAGACCTCTTCTTTTTGACCTAGCGGTGTTTCAAGTGTGGGCTACATCTGAGTTGGAGACCAGCTGTAAATAAAATTAAAGAGAGAGATAATTTTACTTATCCTAGACCAGTGATGATCAACCTTGGCACTCCAGGTGTTCTTGGACTTCAGTTCCCAGAAGCCCAAGTCACCACTCCTGCTGATCAGGGCTTCTGGGAATTGAAGTCCAAGAACAGGTTGAGTTCTAAGATTGGCCATCACTGGTCTAGATGTGACTGTGGAGTACTGATAAACGGTATCTATTTAATCAAAATAATGGTTAAGACAGGTTTTCCAACCTGGATGTGGCCCATGGCGCCATTTCATGTTTCCTCACCCCTCCAGGGCATTCGAGAAACAAAATGGCCACCCCATTTGAAGCTTTTGGGACAAAATGGCCACCCCCATCGTGCAGGCAGGGCAAAATGGCCCTCTGGCCCTCGAAGCTGACTGAGAGAGAGCGACCTGGTCCCTGGCTTGAAAATGTTGGGAACCTTTGGGTTAAAATCTTTAAATTCTTCATTCAGATTTGGCATCAAATTGGTTCGGGCTCCATAATGTTACAATGAACCCTCCCTTCCTTTCCCCCCCATTTCCTTCCAAATCATATTTGCATTTATGAGTACTAAAGCAAACACACTCAAGTAGATTGAAGTGAAATGTGCTATAACAGTGAAATCATTGCAAAAAGCAACATTTAGAGTAAAAGGAAACTCATTAACTCACTCAGTCCTCATTGGTAGGTCTAGAATTGCCACATTTTGGAGGCTGCAACAGTTAATTAAAATAACAGCTTGGCATCAGGAAGGGGGGGAAGGAAAGACCTTCCCACTAGGCTCAGTAGTTGGCAGTTGGCTGCCACGTTCCTCCTCTGAGGGACCACAGATGGCACCAAAGTAGACATATGCTAAGGACTGATGAATGGGGCTAACTTTCTTTGCCCTCCACCCGTCTGTTCTGACTGCTAACCTTCGGTTTGCTACATGATACTGATGGGGTTGCCAAGGCTCCTCTCGTTGACGTGGAAAGCTTTAGGATGCTGGACGTGGAAAGCCAAGGATGCTGTCCACACTCCTGAGAGAGTTACAGATGGCACGACCTGCCATTTTGATAAAGTTAAACTGTGGTTGTATACATCACTAGCTGAGGTTCATTATTGCTTTGGTTCATTCGGTTTTGAGGATTTCTTTATGGTTGTGATGGCCAACCTTGGCACTCCAGGTGTTCTAGGACTTCAGTTACCAGAAGCCCAAGTCAAAACATCTGCTGATCAGGGCTTCTGGGAATTGGAGTTCAAAAACACCTGGAGTGCCAAGGTTCGCCATCACTGCTTTATGGCACGATCAAACATGTCCTTGTGATGGTTGATTCTTGAGGGTACGCAAGAGCAAAATCAAATCGGAGGATGGAGGAAGGAGCTCACTGGACAAGGAATAATATTAAAGGAGGGTGTGGGTGAGGAACTCAACCTCCCCTATGTCTGAATAGGCTGTTGGTGTGCCTAATGCAAGACCAACATGCTCAAGTGGGGGCTGTTGGCGGACAACAACATGCTGTGTGAATGTGGAGAGATACAGAATCCGGTTCATTTGCTGGTCTGCCGGTTACTACCAGAAATATGTATTATTAACTACTAGCACTAAAGCATAGATTTAGTAATAGTTGTAACATTATTGTTCTTATGTACTAATTTTACTACGAACACTCCATTTTAAGCACCCACATTTTAACTTCTGTTCCTGTTGCTGTTCTATGCTGGTCTTGGACCATAGTAAAGAACTGACTGAGATATTTTATTTTAGGATTTACTTATTCGGTTTTTTTTAAAAAAATTGTTGTTTGTTTTATTATTATATTTTGTTATTTGCATGTGCACTACCCAGAGTGGGAAATATCCCAAAAAGACTGTGTAAAAATGCCATGAGTGAGTGAGTGAGTGAGTGAGTGAGTGAGTGAGTGAGTGAGTGAGTGAGTGAGTGAGTGCGTGCGTGCGTGCGTGAGTAACTTCTATGAGCTTCTGATGTACGTTTGAGTATCATCGTGATAGAGCTCACCCACTATCCTTACTTACTTCCTCCTAGCCTTTGAGAACTCCATCACCCTCTTTCTTGGAACACTGGTTTAGATTGGCTATTAATCTGATACTTCATTTTTTAAGTAATCCTTAGAGCACTTCAAAACCAAACTAGTTAAACTGCTTCTCTCGTCGTCTTTTCCGGAGGTTGTGCCATGTATTTACAGTATGGAATTAATTTTATTAATAGCATATCACTGTGTGACAAAACATTCCGCTGTACGTTTCAGTTCTATATTTATCTCCCAAAGCCTTAGTAACAACATTGAGCAGACAATGAAACCCTTGTGCTTACTACAGCCTACTTACTCTCCCTTCCTCTCTTGCTCACACACTAATCCCTGTTAACTACAGCTTCGTTGTGTGGCATTTTTAAAATTGTGGGGCTTGAAATGTGTGTCCTGAGTCTCTTAACATTTTTAAAGCCTTGACTGCATGTAAAATGCTCAAGGCATTTGGCACCCCCCCCCCCTGGTAAATCTTGGATGATGTGAACGGGCTATTTTTCTCGAGACTGTCAAAACCGACATAATTTTGTTCCTAGTCATAACAGGAAAATCACAAGTGTTCTGGGAAGGAAGCGGAGATGAAGTTACGAGTGAAAGATTTCGGTGATTTTGTTAAAACCGATAGCTCCACCACTTGGGACCCAAATTTGCCTATCAAAATTTGCCTATTTTGAAAAGATGGGTTTGAAATTTGTTATGTGAAAGTAAACTCACTCACTCTCTTCAGATCCATACAAGGATAGCAACGACTGGGATGAAACAGATAGTTCTAACTATCTGATCGGCAAATGTTCCTACCAAGCGTGACGAGTGCTTGTTAGGTAATTCCCTAGTTGATTGGAAATCGCTTAGACAGAAGCACATTAGTCTGTCCAGTATGGAGGCGGAGTTTTCCTGTCTTTCTCTGGCATGTACAGAGGTGATCCACCTCCAACAGCTCTTAAAAGACATGGGTATAGGTACTGAAGACAACCAGGCAGCAATCTCAACTGCCAACAGTATAGGTGTCAGAACCAGGTCAAAACACACTGACATAAGGTATTTGAATGTCAGGGACTCTGTCCGCAGAAAGGTTATTGAATTGTGCTATATTCCTACTGAGGAAAATGTGGCTGATTTCCTCATGAAACCTTTGTCTAATATGAAACACAGGTATTGTACTTAGATGTGTGGCATGTTATGATTGAATGTCTGTAATGACTGTATCCGCTGTACTAATGCTCACATGTGTATAATGGTTTGTCCAAGTTGCAAGGGGGAGTATGATAGGACCATGGGTCTGTGCTTAGAATTCTGGATTGCAACTTGACAGAGTAATGGTATATTCCTTTAAGGCCATTGGGTGCAGTTGTATAATCAGCTGTTGTGGAGGAATAAGAGTGAGCAAACTTTGGGCTTCTCTCTCTCTGCTGCTTGCTCTCTCTTGCTGCTCTGCTACTGTTTGGACTTATCTGCTTGCTGTGACCATTGGTCGGAAGCCTTGGACTTTTGGCTGTATATTCCAAGCCTACCACATCGTGGACAAAGAACGTTTGGCTGCTCCCAGTTTTGGGAACCTTTTGCTTTACTGGCTGCCTCCGTTTGAAGACAACAGAAAGCTGGAGTAAGACTGTGACCTTGTATATATCTTTGCACTCCTACGCTGAAGATAAGCTTTGTATTATTTCTTCATTCATGTTATTATTTCCTGCACTGTACATAGAAGCCAGCACTCGTTAATATAGCAACTAAAGTTTTGTTTTTGTTTTTCACTTCAATGCAAGACTGTTTTGCCTTTCTTGTGTTTGGGGGTTCAAAACAGCTGCTACACGTACCGAAACATCAGTTGGTGCAGCTAGGGCAGTACTGCTGTGCAGGGACACTCCCTCTCAGTGCTTAATTAATTAGGGTGAATTTTTACTTGCAATTATGAACTTTGAACTACCCAAATCTGAACGTGAACTTTAGTTGTGGTTTTTGGCTCTGCTCCTTGCCTTTTTCTGAAGCTTGCAATCAAAGTGCACCTAATTACAAAAATGTTATATATGTCTACAATGTTTAAATAAAGGTAAAAGTCACCCTTGCTCAAAAACCAATTGTATCGGACTCTAGGGTTCAATGTTAATCTCTGTTTATAGCCAAAGAGCCAGTCCTGCCTGCATCTGCAGATGTTTCCATGGATATGTGGCAGGCATGCCTCAACACTGGAGTGCAAGGAATACTGTTTACCTTCCTGCCGAAGTGGTCCCTATTTATCTACTTGCAATTTCTTGCTTTCGAACTGCTAGGTGAACAGCAGCGATGAACTTGCACCAGGTTCTAGTCCAAACTTTTCAGGAGCTCTCCAGCTGCTGAAGCCAATCCCCAAAATGGGATCAGCACCATGGAGAGCTGCTCTAAACTGCAGACTGGGATCCAGGGCATGTCCATTCTCCTCACACCATTGGAGTTCCTGGCCGCAGAACAGAATCCCTGTAGCATTTTAAGCCCAAATCCCATTTCGTTGGACTTGGCCAAAACTTGGAGTTCTTCTGAATATCCTCAGATAAGATATCACTACGTGGGAAATTGGGGTCATCTGTATGTTTAGTCGCATTGGAAGAAAGATTGTAAATGTCGCTACAGGAGTGATGTGGTGAATCGTCAGAAGGAAGGACAAGACTTCTTAATTCAATTTTTTTTACTCCTCCCGCATGAGCAATTCCTACTTGTCAAGACCAGATAAGAAAGACAGCTGGACATCTGTTTCCTCTCTTCTCTCCCGCTCTTCAGCAAATAATCTATTCCATGGCATTTATCTCATATTCTGCTAACATTTCTCTTTCTGAGCATAGTTGCTTCCTCCAGTGTAATGGTTGTAAAAAAAAATTAAATGCCACATCTTGAAACCAGACTTTGCCTCCCATCCATGAACACTCTGTGTGACAAAATACATTTCTGCATTTCTGTGCTCCATCGTGAAATGCTGTTCGTAGATGATGCTTGGACAAGGTTGGAAGTGATGAATCTCAACGCTCTGTTTATTAAACACCACACACAAAACAAAGCAATCAAACTTGTGTACCACCCCATAGTACTTAGTCCACTCTGTGGGCAGTTCACGGGTTAATTAGTATTTTTCCCCAACATGCTGGGTGCTCATTTTATCGACTTAGGAAGGATGGAAGGTTAAGTCAACCTTGAGCACTGGTCAGGATCAAACTCACAAACTTTTGGTTGCAGGGCTGCATTTGAACCACTGTGTCACCAGGGCTCTTGCCAGGCCAGGTTTAATGAAGCTTCTCCATCAAAATGAATTCAAGTGGGATCTAATCAATCTGATCTTTCCCTGTGGACTTTACCACCCAAGGCCAGTAGTCCTTAGGGTTGTCAGGTTACTTAAACACCACCTGACACTCAGCGTTGAGTCGCTGACACACCAAAAAAATGAATAAGGCTGAGCTGATGGGCTAATTTGCTGACCTTTTCTAAGAGTTGGGGGAAAGGGAACATTGGTGGTTCCAACTCCATTCCAACACATGCTATCTATGGCTCTTCATCCATTTGTTTGGAAAGAGCGGAAATGGATTGTATGGTGCATTAGGAACCATGGTGTCAGGTTTCATCCACACAATACAAAAGAAGGAGCATGTCAGGTAGGTCTGAAGTCCAGCCACTCTTTGAGACACTCCATGGGTTTCATTTCCCCTCCCAAATTTTGAAATTTGCTGGGAATCTACTTCTAATTCATAAAAAATTTAGGTGTTCAAATCCCTAGTTGGCCATTATTGGAGATTAAGTTCAGCATAAATCGGGAGTGATGGGATAGCACATAACTCAACCCAAAGGGTCAGGAACATCCAATGGGTGGGTGGGTGGGTGGAGGGATGGACCCTAGTTAGCTATTATTGGAGATTAAGTTCACCATAAATCAGGAGTGATGTGATGGGACATAACTCAACCCAAAGGGTCGGGGACATAACTCAACCCAAAGGGTCGGGAACATCCGATGGATGGATGGATGGATGGAGACCACAAACATTTATTCTGATGGGAATAAATGGAGATGGAAACAATCCAGAAACCGGGGTGAACATGGCCTGAAATTCATAGAAACTATCCAAGGTAGTTGAATGAGTAGATGGACAGACAGACAGACAGACAGACAAAGAGAGAAAGAGAGATTTACACTAGGGTGAGTAGCTTGGAGGAAGTGAAGGCAAGAATCTCCCAGTGCTACTGGTAACATTGGACTGAATTTAGCCCCCCTGAGAGGTATTTACTCTTCCAATTTCCAATAAGGTAGTGGGAAAAGCAAACACAAGACAGCTGCACTGAAGCTGCTCTCCGCGCTACGCTCAGATGGCACGCGGGGAGGAAGCGAAAGCCCCCCCTGCTGTGTCCCTGCCTGAGTCCCTGCTTTTAAGTGGATCCAGAATTAATCTGCCACTGAGACTGCTTTATTTCAAAAGCCTGTTAGAGGCAGATGATAGGTGTGTTAGCTTAAGTGCCTGCATTTTCTTCCGAGTTGATTACAGACCCTTAAAATGGTTCACAAAAAGCTTGCTATATCCTGGATGCTGCTGGAGGTGGCTTTGTTTAATGAAAAGGAACAAGGCGGATGGGGTGGGGAATCATGGATGCTCACCCTATTCCTCAACATCCCAGGCCCCACCTAACTCACATGGGGGGGGGGGTATTCTATCTCTCGAAACAATGGGAGTCTAATTGACTCCCCGTGCAATGCGGCATGAAGGAGTTGGAAATGTCTATTCCTGCCAGCATGGTTAGATTGTTAAAAATATTAGAGTCATCTCAAATGAGCCTGGAATTTATTTAGATCAGTAGTGGCCAACTTTGGCACTCCAGGTGTTTTTGAACTTCAATTCCCAGAAGCCCAAATCAGTACTCCTGCTGGTCAGGCCTACCAAGGTTTGCCATCACTGATTTAGATCTTGCTCATGTTTCTCTTTCACTCTGCTCCATCATCCTGATCAGGGTTCAAATCAGGAGTTAACATGGCCAGGACATGGCTAGAACATGGATCCTTTCAGAGATCATTTCCACTGTGATCTCCTGAGACTCCTCTGGTGGAGTCTGGGGCCTTCTTCAGGGGCTTTCATTCTAGGTTTTAATCTGAACTTTAACCAAGCAAGTGGGGAACTGTAGCTTCAAAATAGGATCAGCACCTTGGATAGCAGGGTAACCTGGCCAGACTGGGAGTTCATCTATATATAATGAAAAATGAGTCATTCTCGCCAGGGTTTCAATAAAAGTGGTGGTTACAGACCCATCTCAGATTCCTGGTTCCATCCAAAGTCCTCACTCCAGAATTGTCTGCTCAGTTTTCTCAAAGTCCATGTGGTCGGTAGAATTGCAGTAGGCAGATCCTGGGAGTTAATCCTCGGTTAGTGCATGACAAGGTCTTCCGTTGATCCTTCAGAATTAAGAAAAGCAGCCCTGCTAGGTATTGTCACAGAGAGATTAGTCAGCTAGATTGCAATTAAAATGCCACCTGTTTCCATACATCATGGCAGCCTGGGCTAAATGAGTCCTGACACATGGACAATGAAAGGTGCTTTAGGTGAAGATGGAACAAAGGAGCTTTGGAACAATCAGTGGAAAGACTGCATTGCAACTTCTCCTATGGTCAATCAAGCTGTGATGGCTCCATCAGTCCTATGTCAGCTCCTATGCTTCCAGTGTGCAAATGTATGGGAGGTGTCTTACACAACAAAAGGATGGTTCTGGCTCCCCTCCCTCTCTACCATCCCCTCTCAAATGTGTTGTTTTCTCTCTTCTTGAAACGGACTAGGACTAAAGAAAAGTGCTTGAAGGGAAAGATGAAAGGGAAAGTCATGTACATGTAAGGGGACTGTGGTGGCTTAGTGGTTAAGACACCGAACTTGAAGATTGGAGGGTCGGCTGGTCAGCAGTTCAAGACCTGAGTGCTGTACAATGGAGTGAGATCCCATCTCTGTCCCAGCTCCTGCCTACCTAGTAGTTTGAAAGCAAGAAATTGCAAGTAGATAAATAGGTACCACTTCAGTGGGAAGGTAAACAGCATTCCATGATGTCTAGTTGTGCCTGCCACATGTCCACAGAAATGTCAGCAAATGCAGACAACATTGGCTCTTTGGCGATAAACAGAGATGAGCACTGAACCCTAGAGTCAGATACTACTGGCTTTCAAGCAAGGGTGACCTTTACCTTACCAAGAGAGGAACTTGTGTTCATGTCCCTCCCCACCACCTAACCACCCATGGAGACCACCAGCCCCATGTGATTTCAGAAATTATCTTTACATAGAGGTTGTACAATTGATGGAAACTTCAAGAAGCAAAAAGGCTAATGATGCCTGGTTCTCATGGCCTGGAGAGCTGTACTTGGATAACAAACAATTCAGCACGAGGTCTTCATGCTCCCCTTTCACACAAACCCTTCTGTGCTTCCTTTCTCTTGAAGACCAGACCCATTCATTGAAGACCAGACCCATTCATTGCAGGTTACATGTGAAGAGTATGCATGTACAAGAAGCCTCAAATCAGCTGTTCTCTACAGTAAGCATTTTGGTTCCACCGTAAGCATGTAGACCATTGTATTTTATTTAATTCTGGAAAGCAGATTGAAGAGTATTTTCAGTTGTTACATTCCAAATACAGATAATGCAAAAAGAGTCCTTCAGATTTCTACATTTCTACTGTGGTATAGGTCAGTGATGGCCTACCTTGGTACTCCAGGTGTTCTTGGACTTCAGGTGTTCTTGGACTTTAATAACCAGAAGCCTAAGTCAACATTTCTGCTGACCAGGGCTTCTGGGAATTGAAGTCAAAGAACCACCTAGAAGGCCAAGGTTCTCCATCACTGGTATGGGTCCTTGATGTCCAGTGTGCTGGAATGGGGATAGAGTGATAGACCAGGACTCAGGTGGCATGGATTTGAATCCTTTTTCAGCTTTGGCTATTCATTAAGTGAGTTGTCAAGGTCAAAATATGATTCTCAAACAATACCCTCACAACACTATAGACCCTTATAATACCTTTGGTATTTTGAGTCTGTGGTGGTGTATCACAACTATAATTTATCCTTGAAAGTGTTAAATAGCAGAGTGAACCAAATAATCAAGGCAATCATATCGGGTTCATCTGGGAATCAAAGTATATGTCATTCGTTGCTCCTGACAATGTCAAAGTGCAGTAATTAATCACTTCATCCTCCTGACTCGCTCAGCAGAATTGTGGCTTCCATACTTGATCCATGTCTCTTCACTGGATGAGAATAAATCACTGTTTCCACTCATGGTATGGTAAACAAAGAAAAACGAGTCCAGGAAACATTACCTTGACTAATTCTAAAAGCTTTATTCATCCACATTGCTTCTATGCATGACAACCTTTTAAAAGTTAATGGAAATATTATTAAAGGTATATTACTTTTAAAAAAACCCATAGTTACAGGTATGAGCAAACTAGATAAGTACATATAGCTTAAAATGTATGAAGACTGAACTTATGTTGTAGGAAAATGCTCAATTCCAGACAAATATAAAAAGTTACATAAAAGAATTTAAACCTTATTTCAGTCCAAAAATACATTTCCTACCGTTTTAAAAAATACATCTCTTAAAAAAATAAAATTAATAAAAGGAGAAGGACATATCTTAGGATTTTAGCATATCATGAAAATATAGGTCCCCCCCCTTCATTTTTACAGGTTCAATATTCAAGGTTTCAATTATCTGTGGGTCTAAAAATATTCAATTAAAAAAATCCTGAAATGCATAATACTGTGTGTGTGTGTGTGTGTGTGTGTGTGTGTGTGTGTGTATTTCTATGGTGCATTACCAGAGTTGACCACTAGGACCACTGTCTACAATGTAAAATACAAGATTCACTGTTATCCATGGTTTCAGATATCTGCAGTAGGTCTCAGATAACGAGGACCATTTGCACGCTGTTTTCTACATGCACATCCAGCCATCTGCAAATCCATGGAGGAAAATCCATGATTCCCGTCTTGCTCTCTCCAACTGCTGATGTTTCCTATCCATGATTTCTTGATTTGGCTTGGCTTTATTGTTCCCCAGCTTGCTTAGTTGACTGTACTGCTGGCACTTTGCTTATCTTAAACAAGTTTTTTAATAGCCAAAATATGTTTAAAGCACTGATCAGCCAATGTACTGATTTAGGCATCTGGGAATTGAAATCCCCCTGTGGGGTGTGGGCCCCACATTGGGAGCCTCTGGTCTAGATACCTCTGCCTCCCATAATACCAACACATGAAGAAGCGTATTACTACTATGCTAAGCTATCTTAAAATCTCTGGGATAAATATCTATAACTTTATCTTGCATGTTCTTTGTGCCGGGTGCACTTTCCCTGTGATAAACTGAGAGGATGAGAACGGTGTGCGAACTCTGACTCCTTTTTCAAATGCACACCTGATTACAGGGCAAACCGGCTTGACCCAGGCTGTTGCCAGAGGACTGAAAGTATTTTACAGAGGTTCCATTTTCCATACGTGGGAGTTTAAAGCCAAGAGTTCAATTCCATATTCCATATTAAGATACCTTACTAAATGGACTCACCTGCTGAAGTTCACCAGACACCCACAGATCTGACCTTCGGGGAGATAACACAGGCTGGAGGAAACAGAAAGGTAATCAAGAACAGAATACAACTGTATCTTGACATCTAAGTGGTGTCTTCAATCTTAAATGGGGAACTCAACCATCCATGCTGCACGCATCAGCTTTGGCCCTGAGCATCTCTGCAGCAGAACATGCTGCGCCAGTATGGAGTACATCCACACACAGTTGACATCGCTGTTAATGAAGCCCTGTGTATAGTGACAGGATGCCTCAAACGTACACCAGTTGAGAAAGATATACCCTCTTGTTGGTATCCCTCTACCGAGAATCAGGTGCATATAGCCGAAGATCTCAATCTCCCCTAGGTCACCTGGAGGTCCCTGAATAGGCTGAGGGTTGGAGTCCACAAATTCAAGACAAACATGCTCAAGTGGTGGCTGATGGTGGACAACAACACACTGTGTGAATGGGGAAAGATACAGAACTCGGCTCATATTATGCTCTGCCAATTACTGCCAAGATCATGCATGGATGAGGACTTGAGTTTGGTCAATGACGAAGCAAAGAAAGTGGTTTCATTTTGGCAGTCTAGGGTTTGAACAGGACATGAAAGGAGAATAAGCCATTTCTTCCACCCTCAGATGCTGAAAAACGTGTTCTAGGTATGTCTTCAATGCGTTGGGGTTTTACTTTTGCTCTGGATTTCAAACAATCATAATCTACCCATACCCCTTAGTATAGGCACATAAATCCCCATTGTAATTTCCCTCTTCCTTGACTTTTATTCATTTTTAGACTGTTTTCATAAATGTTATAATAACATACAAAAAATAAATATTTTTGAAGTCACAGTCCAAGATATTAAAACCACACAAGCATTTGGTTTCAAAGATCTACGAAAAGAATTTGTACAAAGATTTTGCGGCGCCTTCATCCATAGACTCAATTGTTCCCACTTATTTCTCTGAGTTTTATGATGCCATTAAGAGTGGGAAGCCTCATGCACCGTAATGCATATTTTAGGGTACAGTACATTTCACAATGCACATATTGTAAGGCAATGCGTTGAGAAATGCTTACTTGAACACATGCTTAAATTCAAATATTTGTGCCGATGGGTTACTATTTTTTTTAAAAATGCAGATTAATGCGGAGATAAAATGGAACCTACTTATGTTTAGAAGTGAGAATGTCATGGGCCAAAAATAAGATGAATGCATTAATCCTTTGAGCATGGTAGTTATTTTAGAAGTGTGTTTACTCAACATATGAAAGGAAAGCAGTGTAGCCTCCTCTCCTGTCATTTCCACATGGAGGGTGACAGGATGAAGGGAAGAATCTCTCCTTCCCACAGAAGATTTTTGTGGCATTTGTAATAGTGATGTAAAACCACACTTATTTCATTCTTATATAGGAAGAATGAAACAAGCTAGGTTATCCTGCTAGGGCAGGTCTTCTCAGACTTTTCAAGCTGAAGGTTGGGTCACGCTCCCTCAGACAGCTTCGGGGGATGGACAGCCATTTCCTCCTGCCTGCATGATGGGGATGGTCTGTATATTTAAAAGGAACCACACATGACACTTCTGGGTGTGGCAGAGGTGGTGGTTGGCACATGAAATGGCACTGAGGGCCATATCTGGCCCATGGACCATTTGTTGAGAACCCCTGTGCTATGGTAATAGAGTAGACCAGTGACGGCTAACCTTGGCACTCTGGGCATTCTTGGACTTCAATTCCCAGAAGCCCTAGTCAGCACTCCTGCAGATCAGGGTTTCTGGGAATTGAAGTTTAAGAACATCTGGAGTTCCAAGGTTCACCATCACTGGAGTAGACCCTACTGCCAGTGAACCAACGCCAAGTGACAGGTGGTGGTTAACTAACCTGACCCCCCCTGAGGAATAACAGTCTTGGATGCTGAAGTCAACAGGGGAGGGTGAGGGTCTCCAAGTGGATTAATTCCCACTTGAACCCCTCTTGATGGAGGGCAGCACCTTCATCCATCCTGGCCTGGGGCTGAGGAGGACTTTGTGTGCCAAAAGGGCTCAGGACCAGAAAGGGACTCATGGAACTGGATCAGTGGTATGGGAGTCATGCTGCTATGTGGAAGGCAGAGGAAAGGCCATGGCATTCTATTCTCAGGACAGTCTTCAAGGCTGATCGCCACGAGGATAGCCAATATTCAGATTGGGATATGGCAGAAGAAGATAGGAAGCTTGTGATGTTCTTCTTGGCCATGGTAAGTCTTCTGGTTCACTACTGGATTGCTACTGATCCACTGGACTGCTAGGAGCATTGTTAATTTGACGAACAAAATGCCAAGGGGAATCATGCCAAATACTGTTTTGCTCCTCTTTGCAACATCCATACTGCACATCCCAAAAATCGGGCAGCGTAGACAATCCTTTGTTTTGCTTTTACTCCCTGATCATGGAAGAAGCCTTTGTGACCTGCTAATTCTAAGCCAATAGAACCTCATCTATGATAAGGGACTGCCTTAAGGCTTAAGCTACTCGGCATGTTATGTTTCAAAAACAGCACCAGACATCTCCGCTTGTTGCCTTCAGCTTTTTTCTCTACATCACAGGATATTTTGACATTGACCAGTAGCTGTGGGTGTTTTCCAATGGGACATTATTAGAAGCTTTCTCCAGGAAAATACCTATTTATGGAACGGTCCAGCTGGAAAATAAGACACTCCTGGCAGGTGAAACAAAGAACCATCTAACGGCAGGGGGCAAGATGAGAGTTTAAGGAGAATGTTTCATTAAAACATAGCATTGCAGGATTCAGGAGGCAACCGAGGCAAGTTTCCCCCTTTTTTCCTTTTCTTTTGCAATCCAAATATTCACCCGAGGTACTCTTGACATGCTGTCAAATGGCAAATTGTGGTAACCTGAAGTGCCGTGGGAGAAAGAGGATGGAAGTTTATAGTAAGAAAAGAGAAAATACTGGAGGATAGTAGGTAAAAGTTAAAGGTCACCCTTGCTCTAAAGCCAGTCGTATCTGACTCTACAGTTCAGTGCTCATCTGTTTATAGCTGAAGAGGCAGAGCTGTGTGTATTTGCAGACCTTTCCATGAGCATGTAGCAGGCATGCGTAGACACCAGAATGCACGGTTCATAGAACTGCCTTCCTTGGGTTGAAAGACGTTTGCATTATTGTTCTCAATATTTGAATTAGTTCCAGTGAGAATTTGGGTGGACGTTGGGTGGAAGTTTCTTGAAGAACGCAACTTTTCCAACTTTTAAACTCAAGTCCAGGTTTTTCTCCCAAGAAACTTTGGAAATGGTAGATGTGTGTGTGCTGCTTCAGAATGATTCCCAATTTAGTAGACGAGACAAGGTGTGTGTTGGGGGCGAGGAAGATCTGCACAGGATAGAAACCAATTCGATGTTGCCTTCCTGCTGGGGCAGAAGGATTTCGCTTGCCAAACAGATGGTTGTGTGCTGTCAAACTTGACAGTGCCGATTACCTTTTGAAGGATGAAGGGAAAGCTTTTCCGCAATCATTTCCCCTCACCCTACAAACAGGTGGTGAGGGCTGTCAAGACAACCAACGTTGGTGAGCTGTTCAATGATGCTTAGATGGGATGGCATGTCGAGGAAGGAGGGAACGAGAGATGCAACCTGCCCTGACAGGCCTTCTCTTGATTTGGTTTTATGATATTTTTTCATCGTACCGAGAGGACGAGGTGAAAACCAGATGTCGCTTGCGCAATTCTGAATTGTTCAAAGTTTAACCACTCCTTCCTTCAAGCGAACTTTTTCCTTTCCTCTTTTGCTGGTTGCTTTCTCACTGTAGAGCTGAAGAAAGAGATAGCCCACGTGAGCAAAGGTAGGGGGTTATAGGAGTTGTACGTCAACAACACTTGGAGACAAAAGGTTGTCTATCTTGGCACAAGTGACAACCTCAAGCTCTGTGGCCAAAATCTGACGTTCTACATTTTTCCAGAAGTCCAGACCCTCCTCTTCTTTGTCACAGATTGGGAGCATCCCAGTTTCTGCACACTTCTGTCCCATTCAGAATGGTTGAAATGACTCCTCTAAAATATGTTGGTCTTGTGGGGCCAAAGGACCACCCATGGTCCTTTGGCCCTTCATCTCCCTAGATATAGGGAACTCCTTTCCTGTGCTGACATACCCAGTGGGCAGGGTCACCACACATAGAGAGTCTTGGCAAAAGTCTATCCAAGGAGAGTCCAATAGTCAAGTCCAAAGAGCAAGCCAAGGGCAGAGCGAGCATCGAGTTCAATGGATGTCCAGGGGTGTCGTAAAGATAAGCAGAAATCAGGGTCACAGCAGTCATTCACAAGGTACACAGAGGATCTTTCAGGGAGTCAGTCATTGCACTGAGAAATTGTACCGATGCTTGCCTGGTGAAACATGCTTGTTTAAGAAGCCTCCCAGCTAATGGGTATCAGCTGGAGCCTTCACTGATAATGAGCTCTGACTTTCTTGTGTCTCAGCTACTAAACCATTCGGCTCCAGTCTCTGGCTGAGGAGTGAACACTGTCAGACCTCTGATCTGACAAGTCATCTGCCTGGGGAGTCAGAGTTGGGTCAGAAGCAGGCTGAGGTTCCTGGTTCGAGTCATCTTCTGGCTCAGGTGCAGGCTGGAGCCCAGGGCCAGATGCACGCTGGGATGGCAGAACTGGGGTGGGCATTGGAAGTATCTCCTGATCCAGGTCATATTCAGAGTCTGATGAGGGCTGGATCACGACAGTTCCGACCGATTATGCACTTGGGGTCCACCACATGAACCATACCTGAGCTACTGAAAAGTTTGCAGTGCTTCAGTATTTCCATAGGCCAGTGTGCGGTGTCTGACCAAAGGCACTTGATCCCTGTGTTATGAACTTACAGCTTCCAACAAGTCCTTGAATTAATGAGCAGGACGGTGCTTGATAACTGATATGTACTAGAATGCTTTTGGAAGAGCGACCTCAGGCTCCGCGTCAACAATTATATTAAAATGGTTTCTGGAATGGCTCATAGCTTTGAGCTTCACGTCTCTCTCTTTCTCAATGGATGACACTTTAGCAAGAGTGGAAGAGGAGCTCAGAGGAAACTAACAGCAGCAGTCAAATGGTGAGAGAGAGAGAGAGAGAGAGAGGGATTAGTAGAAACACAGAAGTAGCTGGTGGATGGAGCATCAAATGCTATCATTTCCAATAGATTGATTCCTAGCTGCATTTTGTGTCACTGTTACATTGATCTTCTAATCTCCACCAAGGCCTTTATCCAATTATGTATTTCTTTTTACCAACATAATAGTTTGGAATCTCTTTACTCACAAAACGCGCAACAATCTTCATCCTATGGCAGAAATGATCATTTGTCACACCAGGGCCTCTTGGAAACCAACATGTATTCTTTCTTCTCAAAATCACCCTTCTGCAAAGACCTGCACCAGACAATCTCAAACAACTCTTATTTAACCAGAAAAGCAGGATAGAAATACAGTCAAACCTCTACGTACGAATTTAATTTGTCCCTCAAAGTTGGTTGCATCTTGGACAAATCTTATCTTGAATTTCCCATAGGAATGCATTGAATGCAATTTCCCATAGGAATGCATTGAATTTCTTATCTCAAAAAAATCCTATTAAAAATTTGTATTCCTGGTGGTAATGTATGGTTGTGAAAGCTGGACCAGAAGGAAAGCTGAGTGCAGAAGAATAGATGTCTTTGAAATGTGGTGTTGGAGGAGAGTTTTGAGAGTCCCCTGGACAGCTAGGAGAACAAATAGGTCAATCTTAGAAGAAATCAACCCTGACTGCTCCTTAGAAGGTCAAATAGTGAAGATGAAGCTAAAGTACTTTGGATATCAAATGAGAAGAGAGGATTCACTTGAGAAGGCCTTGATGATGGGAAAGGTTGACGGCAAAAGAAGAAAGGGGTGGCAGAAAATGAGATGGCTAGATGGTATTGTAGACACAATGGGCACAAAGCTGAGCGAGTTGAGGAGGAGGGTGGAGGACAGAAGTGCCTGGCGGGCAACGGTCCATAGAGTCACAAAGGGTTGGAATCGACTGTGTGACTGAACAAAAACAACAACAATCTTGAACCTGATTTTTCCTGAGATTTCTGGATGTATCTCTAGTTTTTCTTAAGTCCACCCGTTCTTATCTTGAGGTTTGACTGTACTGGAACAAAGACAGAAATGCCCCAATTAAAATGAGGCATTCTGCTCTCTTTCGACTTGTTCCCAAGATGCTGCAGTGTATACTGGAGAAGATACACCGTCCCTCCCGATTTTAAAGATTTGTTTTTCTGCTGCCTGCAGGGGAACCATTCAACAGATGCCACCTGAGTAGATCTCCGGCTTCTTTGCTCCAGACCTTTGGCCTCCATTTCCTTTCCTGACATCCTTCCCTCCTTCACTTTCTCTCCGTCTTGCCTTCCTCTCCTAGAGGCAAGGCTGAAATCACATGGCGGTGATAAATGAGCTTAATGGGCAGAGAGAATTAATCACATTGTCACGCTGGCAGAGGGAAAGGCGGCCGCATGAAATGCCTCCATCACTTGGCTAATTTATCATTGGGACTAGCGACTGTAGCGTGCTTCTCAAATTAACACCACTCTCGCCTTTCCTTCCGGGTCCAACCATGCTCTCTGCAACCAACCATATATATATATATATATATATATATATATATATATATATATATATATATATATATATATATATATATATAAAACCCATTTATTTCTTTGTTTGGCAAATCACAACCTTCTCTCTCTTAGTGAAAGATTATTAGAAGCTAGGGAACTACTATGGTTGGATGGACTGTACAGATAGTTTATTTACTTTATTTAATAAGTGTACACATCTCCTCTCAACTTTAAAAGGGCTCCAGGTAGCATCCAGACAGGCCAAGTAAAAGCAATGTTTCAAGGACACTAAACTAGCTAAGATAGATAATAACGAGGCAGACGTGAAATTCGCACTTGTGCAAAAGGAAAGATCAACTGAATGAACGCCAGCAAGATCTGCTCACTCTCAAAAGACAAATGGGTTAGATCAGAGGTTCACAACCTTTCATGGCACCATTTCATGTGCCCACCACCGCCGCCCTCCACAACACCAGGAAGTGCCATGTGGTGGAGGAAGGACAAAATGGCCATCCGGCCCCCAAAGCTGTCCGAGGGAGCGTGACTCGGTCCCCGGCTTGAGAACTCCTGGTTTAACCCCATACCCTCCCCAGTTGATCTTCATTCGGAAGAGGAGAATTCACATGGGCATCCAGAATAGAAACCGATGCGTTGAAATTAAGAGTGGCAGCTGTCAGTCTTGAGTGCGAGTGAGCAAAGCTTGTCAGAATCAAGATGCATTGGCTGCTGAACAATTTATACAGCTAATTGTGCGTTCAGTTGTATGTGCAGTCCTTGCCTGCCGAAGGTTGCAGACAAAGCCTTCCGTGGTTTATTGATTGCTTCTCTGTCAAATCTTCTTTCAAAGGAACATCCTGGACTACATATACATCCCCGGGTTCTGTATATTCCAAAATCCATTTGCCACTTTCTTCCAGTGCCCTGGTTTAAAGGCCAAGCAGAAATAGATGAGAAAGGCATGTTTTAACCTTCTTTATTTTTGTATGCTTCAAAACAAAATGTTTCCCGTTGTGCTGATTATTTTTTCCAGCCGGGGGATGAAGAAGTTGTGGAAATGTTCGGGAGAAATTCCCTGAAGCTATTGGGCCAGATGCTAATTCTGCCTCCCTGGAAAGGGTGTTTCAGTTGCCTTGTTCCTTCTTCCTCTTTACTCTTTCTCTAAGAGTGCATTGGCTGGTGGGCGTAACGGTTTAGGCCCTCAGTGGGTACAAATGCTAACTGGCTACATGATCTCAGGACACTGTGATTTTGATGTGGAGTAAATCCCATAGGGTTCAAAGGGAGCATCTTCTAGGTAGGGAAGGACGAGCCTTCAGACTCATTTTCTCTGAGGATTGGCTTCTCCGGAGAGACATGAAGTGGAGCCAGGTTTTATTTGCTTAATTTGCCAGCTACTTTTATACCGCTTTCTTTTCATTGACTTAACAAAGCCAATGTGTCATTTTCCCCTTACCCACTTCATCATCGCAACCATCTGATGTGGTAGGTCATAGAAGAAGAAACTTGCTTGGGGTATTTTTGGTAAGTGTCTAGGAATTTAGTGACTTTATTGGTGACAGAAAAGCATTGAAATGTGGGGAGATTACCTGGATAGACCATTCTCACAAGCCCTAAAGTTCTTGCTATCAAGCTCATTCAGTAGTAAAAGTCACTCTAGATGCATTTAAAGTAGAAATTTCTCTAATCGCAGTTAGCATTTGTTGATACCAGTCAGAAACTGTCATGTCTGTTTTTTGTCCCTGAATTTACTTATACTTTCATCAGCATCTCATCCTATAAGATTTCAGCGCCAAACCTGGAGAGAAGGGGTGAGCTGTTGTGGTCAGGGAAGGGTTGATCAAATGGAAGTCCTTTAGACTTGCCAACCTTATCCAATCTCCTTTTAAAGCCATCCAATTTGGGAGTCATCACTACACCTTGTCTTAGGTCTTGCCGGATGACCGAGTCAGAGTCTAGAATTACAAGCCGGACCAAAACATCTCTAAGCTATGCCGAATTTTATATACTCCTATTACATTCCTGTCATGTTGAGTAAGAAGCTGGTTTCTCTTCAGATTGTATAAATCTTTCACCCGTGCACCTGTTTGGTGAATATGCTGAGTGTAGCAGTTTCACAGCACTGAGAAAGAGTTAGTTTTGTGTGTGTATAAAAAAAGAAAGAGAGAACAAGAGAGAAGACGAGAGAGAGAGATGGGAGCTATTCTTGATTTTGCAGAATCTTGGGATGGCACTAATTAAAAAAGGAGAACGGGGACCATCAAATTAATTTTCACAGAAGTCTCTGGTGGGTCCCATGCTGTACTCATGCTTGTTAAATAAACTCTCATAACATTCCCTCTGTGATGTGTCTTTCAAGCCATATGCAGGTGCTCTGTAACACCTGATAGTAAGCACCAGAATTCTGTGGGAAAAACCTAACGTGATCTGTCTTGCATTCCACAGCACACCTGCACAATTGCAATGTGTGTTTTGGATTTTTATGATACAGCGCTTAAGTGCTAATGGTGCACATCCTCACTTTCCCCTGTGAAAAATCAAGAGTCAAAAACTCTGTGCACACCCTGGAGGGATGGTCAAGACATTGTCATCTCCACAATCCTGCCATTAGGGATGGAACAGAAGGGGAGCATTCCCTCCAAACATGGCAATGGAGGTGAGGCAATGCCAAGATGGGGCAAGGGGGTAGGAGAGGGAGGAGATGGAAACCAGTCCCTCTCTAAAGATGGCCTCCTTTTCCATTGTCAGCATCACTGACAATCCACCTGTCTACCTGCCTGCCTTGTAGGCTAGAAAAAATGATAGCAATCTAAATGGATAGTATAAAAAACCAACCAGCCAGCCAGCCAGCCAAGCAAGCAAGAAACCAACCAACCAACCAACCAACCAACATGGAAACACCATAAAGGTGAGGGGACTGCTTTACTTCCTACTGGTAGCAAATCCTTCATTCCCTTAATTCACCCTTGGGGGTGGGGGTTCTTACTGAACTATAAAAATAGGAATCCTCTAATTCTGTAAATCCCATCCTTATTCTCCATAATCTTAGCCCAGTGATGGCAAACCTTTTAAAGACCGAGTGTCCAAACTCAACAGGCTGCCATTTGTGCCACAGAGGAGTGGGATGAATTCTGTGCTGGGGCGATGGTGTGCCATAGGTTCACCACCACTATCTTAGCCAGTCAGCTTTCCTGATATCCATGGTTTCAGCTTCTGTCAGCTCCCGGGAAGAAGACGTGAAATAACCCCTGAATGGGACATATCACAAGATCAGTCCTATATTCTTCCGGTAGACTCAGCTTCTGTCCTTGCTCCCATCCCCAAAGAAACATCCAAGTCCTGCAGAGAATACTGTTGTATGCCTGATTGAGCTTCTCTAGTTGTCAGAGTATCTGTAGAAGGGAGGGGGGAAAAAATCAACAACAGCTAATTGAAACTATTCTTAGCCACTCTGGCTACCATCTCCAGTGATTGCTGCTGATGCTCGTCGGCCTTTTAAGATTCCGCATTAAGTTTCAGCAAGGGCCAGCGCTCTAGGAATTGATTTGTTTAAAATGCTTCTTCTCAGCTACATAGAGATCTCCCTGGCTCAGTGGTTAAGAAGCTCGCCCTGTTAGCTGGAAGGCCGGCAAATCGGCAGTTCGAGACCCAGGTACTGCATGATGGAGTGAGTGTCCATCTTCTGTCCCAGCTCCTAGCAGTTTGAAAGTAAGAAATTGCAAGTAGATAAATAGGGACAGCTTCATTGGGAAAAGATCTTGAGGACATGAAAGGAGCCTCATTTGGGCGTCCCTTGGACAGAGTTTCTCCAGCAAAAATCCTTTCAACCCAGAATAACTTTCTAGAGTTATCTAGGTAGAGAGGAAGACGTTGACAATTCTCACCTTCTGTGGATGGGGGCTTTTGTGACTGTGCAGATTGGCCATGGCTACACAGGCTGGCTCTTCTCCTGGGAAGCACAGTGGGGAATCAAACTCCCAACCTCTACAGCTAGATTCCTAATCCACAGAGGTATCCAGATACCTGCTTTAAATGTAACTAAAATGCAGCCCATCTTAATAGGGGGACTAAATTGCTCAAATGTCTCTAGACACTTATCTCTTGATGCTGCATCCTTTGGGTGATCAACCTCTAGGTTCCAGAACTTCTTTCTTGATGACTTTCAAGTGTCATCTTGATGGACCACCCTTCCAGTCAGACTTGAGTCAGACATCCTTCCATGTGGAGGACATCTTCCAAAGGAAGCAGAGACCTCTAACAGTCTCATACTCCTCTACCCACTAACACAACTTTCTGGCACCCCAACCGACCTGCTCTCTTGCCAACTTGACCTGTTTTTGTTGCATCCCCAACGTGCGTGTTTCGCATTTGTGGTGCATTTCCCAAAGTGGAGTGAAGCAAGTTCTCTCCCTGCCCTCCTGTCTGCTCTTTCTCTACACCCGCTCCCCCTCGGGAGTTGGGGAGGGGGTCTGAGGAGCAGCTCTAATTGTCAACGTAATTAGCTCTCACTTCAGTCTCTGTTCATGCTAGGTCAAAGAGCAGGCTGTTCTCTCTCGGCAATCTGCTTGTGTACAAGGCTTGCCTCCCCAAACAGGCAAGTCACGTGGGAATCGGCTCTCCGGCTGGCTCTTGAGCGCAGCGTTGCCTCTAAGAGTTATTTCATGGAGCTTGTGTTACTTCCCCTCCCTCGACACTCCCAACACTCTTCACCCAAAAGAAGTAGAACTCTCATTCTTTGAAAACCAGGAGAACCCCGCTAGGCATCAAAGCAATCCATTGTATTGGATTCATAAAATTATGACTGAACATCAATTTCAGCCTTTATTTAAATTATTTGACATTTATTCAGCATTTAAAACACAAAGGGCAGCAGGGTATATGCCAGTTTCCAAAACAACCCCTCCTTCATATCCCATTTGCCTCTTTCGTTCGTTCGTTCATTCGTTCATTCGTTCATTCGTTCATTCGTTCGTTCTTCCTTCCTTCCTTCCTTCCTTCCTTCCTTCCTTCCTTCCTTCCTTCCTTCCTTTCATCCATCCATCCATTCATACATCCATCGATACCTCCATCCATACATCCAGCTCCCTCCCTCTCTCCATCTGCCTCCCATCCATCCATCCATCCATCCATCCATCCATCCAGCAATGGAAGACCTGAATACGGTGTGATGGAGTGAACTCCTGTTGTCTATCCCTGTTCCTGCCAACTTATCAGTTCAAAAGCAAGAAATTGCAAGAGGATAAATAGGTACCACTTCAGTGGAAAGTTAAAAGGATTCCTTGCACATCAACATCTAATCACACCTGCCACATGTCCATGGAAATGTCTGCAGATGCAGGTAGCACTGTTAACAGAAATGAGCACCGCAACCTAGAGTCAGATATGACTGGCTTTTGAGCAAGGGAGACCATGACCTTTTATTTATATATTCATTTTTGTCACTCAGAGAAACCATTTAACCAACTGGGCAATATAGGAGTGTAATGATTAAATAAATACCTAGAAGACCAAGAGCCGGTTGTCATTAGCTGAAAGTGGCTTCCCAGCGTGTAATTATTAATCCATCACAGTCCTCCAAGTTCCAATGAGGAGCCACACCTGAAATCGGAAGTGGTGTGAAGCACAAGCAAGCGGCATCTCTGAGCTAAACCAACCTGTCAACGCAATTGCCCTTCTTTGGTAATAACAGCCCGGGAGTTAAAAGTGTCAATGAATAATTACGAGCATTGTTGCTTTGACAGGGCAAAGTCATTGGAACACAATTAAATGGCTTTCCATCCTGCAAAGAAGAAGACCTACAATTGCAATAAATGAACGAAAAAGAATGCTCCTGAACGAAAAAGAATGCTCCTGTGTTGTTAAATTCACATTTAACAACACATAGGCTGGTACGAAGGATTTAAACCATGGGTGCCCAATCTATGGCCTGTGAATTGGCATCAGGAGCCAGATCTGGTCCACGGGCCATAGTTTGGGCACCCCTGATTTTAACCCATGGAAGAACCCAGCACAAAGCAGAATTATCAGAGCTGCATGGCATAAGATGATTTTTCCACTCCCACGCACGCACGCATGCACACACACATTGAGGCAGAATCTATTTTACATGCCCTTTTCCACTGCTGCTTTTCAGCGAGGAAGTATCTAATTTATTCCATTATTCAGCCTCTTCCCGGCTGAATTTTCGAGCGTCTGATGATTATTTTGCTTTGGGGGTCTGACGAGTCAGTCGCGGAACAAGGGGGCAAAGTTTTTGAATGCCACCTTTCTCGCTCGACTACATTCGAGCGCTTTGACTTTTTATACATATTCAATGGTTGACGCTTTTATCAATCTGTTTTTAAGCATATTAATATGTACTTTATTAAATGATCCGCTGGCTGTAAAAGAAAGATAATGATGACAAATGTATGCGGAAATACACATGCACCCATTCTTTCTTCCATCGGAAGCATAGAAGTCAGGGAGATCTGTGCACCGAGAACTGTGCACATCACATTAAACCCATTATTTTCTTTATGTGGGCTACACCACAGTACATAAACTAGGCCTTTTCCTCCATCTCTAGCCTTTGTGAGATGTAATTATGCTCATGAAGTGTGACATTGGAAAGAGAGGGAACCGTTCCTTGTTGCTCTAGGCAATCTGGTTCTCTGCCGAGGCCAGGGTGGGTCATTTTGTTCCTTCTCACTGGCCAAATAGATGGACATTCCCATTAAACGCATCATCGCTTTGAATCTTTTGTCTCTGCAATCAGCCATGAAGATTGTCCTGAGAATCTAATGCCATGGCCTTCCATTTGCCTTCCGCTTTGCAGCGTGAGACCCATAGTACCACTGATCCAGTTCCACGAATCACTTTCTGGTCCTGAGCCCTTTTGTCATGCAAAGTCCTCCTCATCAGCCCCAGGCCAGGATTGGTGAAGCTGTTAATCTCCATCACGGTGGATTCAAGTGGGATTTAATCCACTTGGGGACCATCACCCTTCCCTGTGGACTTTGCCACCAAAGGCCATTGGTCCTCAGGGTTGTTAGGTTAGTTAACCTCCGCCTGTTGGTCAATGTTGAGTCGCTGGCAGTTGGGTCTACTCTGTTACCATAGTGTGCTGGAAAATAGAAAAATGTAAAACCAAAGAGACCCCATCTTTGCCCTCCCAATAACCTACAAGGTGGTGTGATAGTGAGTCAGTTAAAACTGAGCCACTGCAGCTCCGCAATCACCGTGATGACAGCCAATATTTGGAATCGGATAGGGCACTAGAAGAATAGTACATTTTATGTCATGAATGAAAGAATCCTGACTCTACCTGCTCAAAGGACGTGATCTAAAAGATTCATCTGTCAAAAAGCTTTGACGCTGCTCCAGAGGAGCCTGTGGTGAATATCTGTAATGTCTGAAGGGGGAATCCCGCATTTTAACTTCCACAATAGCTGTGGCTGGAGCTTTGCAAGGCATCCTGTTTCTCTGGCTGGTTTCTGGTAGGCAGGCTTTTTATGCTTACAGACAGACGGTTCCGTTTCCCATTGCATCCGGTATGGGAAATGTTGTGGACAAGCAGCAAGCTTGTAAATCAGCCTTAGGTTTCCTTCCCGGCTTTGATGTTCCCTTATTTGCAGTTTTATTCCCATCATACTCCGTGCAAGACGTGAGAAAGCAAAACATTTGGAGGCCGCCAGATTGCCGTGCTTGATGGGCAAGCAGCGGATGATTAAGCCTTATTATGTCATTCTGTAGCTTCTAAGAAAGATCTCCCTTTTCAAGCTCTGGTTGTCAAGGCTGAGATCTAAGCTAGCTGGCATAGCACAAATTAAACGAGTTTGACAGCCCGCTGACCCCCTTCCTCATGTCGAAGGATAGCTGGGATCTTGTTAACATGGATGGCTGCAGGGCCGGGTTTCACACAGCATGATGGGTTCATAATTGGTTCTTCTGTGTCACCCTAATGGGGCATTGGCCCATTCGGTAGACATGTGGTCTCTGTAGTGGTTCCCTGGAAATCCCAGGTAGATTGGTTATTATGTATGACCGGACATCCCGCTACAGTAATAGAGTAGACCAGTGGTGGTGAACCATGGAATTCCAGGTCTTCTTGAACTTCAGCTCCCAGAACCCCTGATCAACTGGTGTGCTGACTTGGGCTTCTGGGAATTGAAGGTTTTTGACTTGAAAGGAAGTTGATGGTCAATCAACCCAACAGTACATTATAGCCCAAGTCATCCTGGACCATAACCAACATATCTCCCATGCTATTTCTAGAACAGGCCATTGCATAAGCCACTGGTAAGAACCATTCTCAAGTTTCAGCCAAGAAACCTATTACCCTGCCCAACTTTACCAGGGGTGGAGGTGGGGACTGATTCCAACCTGGTTCTTGTGACTATAGGCTGGACTTATCCCAGGGCTACCACATAGGGTTCTCTCACCTCAGCCCCAGAATCATACAATTCGTGACACTCAACCTTGGACCCCCAGTCAACAAATGACACCTTGCGGGACTCACCACTACCATCTCCCCCCCCCCCTGCACTACCTGCCATATTGTGCCAAGTCATGACCTGTTTAACACATCACTGTCCCTGATTGGTCCTTCTTCCCTTTTAGGAATCAGGATGAGTTAGGCAAAAATTGCCCTGGGCCCGTGTCCCCATATTTGCCAATCAGGGAAACCTGCTTTGCCAGTCAGAGCAATTTCCTATCTGGACCCATACAGAGACCCCAATAACACCCTAGACTACATGACAATTTGGCAAATCTGGTATAGGAATTCTGTCCACTTAAAGGATCCCATCAGCCTACAAATTTTGCTGGGTTGTTATAGGCTAAAATATCTAGAAGGTCAACAATTCTTTAACTCAAGGTCAAGGTCTCTCTTGCTCAAAAGCCAGTCTTGTACCACCTGAGGGGGCGGAGCTCATCTCAATTTACAGTCAGTGCTGTCTTCATCTGCAGACGTTTCCATGGTCATGTGACACACATCACTAGATGCCATAGCATATAGAATGCTGTTACCTTTCCTGCCAAAGCAGTACCTATTTGTCAACTTGCAATTTCTTGCTTTCGAACCGCTAAGTTGGCAGGAGCTGGGACAAAGATGGGAGCTCACTCCCAGTCATCAAATTCAGTGTCTTAAGTTTCCTGCCTTATCATCACCCTTCCAGACATGTAGTGACAGATCTACAGAGCCATCACTCTCCAATAAGGACCCTCTTCTCGTCATGTCCGCAAGCTGCCCATCCACAACGGATACCCACAGGTTCCTCTCTGGGCAGAAACAGGCTTACGAAAGCAACGCCCACAGTAGATCGGGGAAAAATCCTACCAGCACTTTCCAAATAATGTAGGCAGCTTTCTAGTAACTTGCACTGTGAAGTAATTAGGGAACCTTTCAGCCAACTCCATTATTCATTATGGGCTACTTGTTATACAGTAAAGCGATGATTATGTTCCACGCGGGTAATTACCGCAGTTGCTTGGTCACACTGGAATCTAGCTAAGTCTCTTTGACATCAGTTCTCAGTTTTGCCTGTTTTTGGAACATCTTCTGATGGTTCGTTCCTACATACAGGTTTTTGTCTCTTCCCCACCTCTGTCCGACTTTTCCATGCAACCCCCTTTTTTCCCCCTCTGTACATATGTTGTTGATGAGAAATGAAAAATGGGAATTGGATGATTACGGAAGATGATCAACTCCCGTTTCAGTGATTACAGGAGCTGTTTTTCTCTCTCACTCACTCACAGCTTCAATGGCAGGTATCTGGCCTGCTTTAGGGTTGTTTTCTTGAGCTTGGTGGAATGATTCAACTCTGAATCAGTTCCCTCTTTTGGTGTATCAAGGTCATGGGTCCATTTCCTCTGGATCAGAATGCAGGGAAAATGCCCCATGAGACAAAATATTGTGAGTTCAGTCCTGACCAGGGCTTAAGGTTGACTTCCATCCTTCCATAGTCAGTAAAATGAGTACCCCAGCCTGTTTGGGGCAAAATGCTGATTTCCTTGTGAACTTACCAAAGAGTGCATTAAGGAGTGTGGGGCGGTTTATAAGTGCAATGGCTATCTAAAATGGCCAAAAATTAAGGATTATGGGAATTCCAGGCCAGAAATATCTGGAGGGACACAAATGTCAACCATCATGCAAGGGTGTCAACCTCTGAGTGGGACACAGAGAGAAAAAGACAGAAAGATTCTACACTTGGAAATATTGTGCAAATTAAATTCTGTGTCCTCAGTCTGTGGATTAAATCCTGTTCCGTTTTTATGCGGGTAGGAAAGGAATGGTATCACTTTCAGATGCAAAGTCTCATTAATTAAGAGGGAATAAACACCCTTCATTGGATTCCCTCTGATCGAATGCCAGTCCAATGGAATTCAAATAAGGTCTTGTTAATTAGTGGCAATTTGCCAATGGTGAATTGCACCATTTTTCCCTCTGATGTGTGCTGACAAACACCCGTGTATGAGAGATTTTTACAGGCTAATAGTAGATAAATAGGTACCCAGACTGTGGTGGCACAAGCAGTTAAGATGCTGAACTGGCTGACTGGAAGGTAGGAGTTCGATTCCTGGGTACTGCATGATGGAATTTGCTCCTGTCTCTGTCCCAGCTCCTGCCAACCTAGCAGTTCGAAAGCAAGACACTGCAAGTAGATAAATAGGGACCGCTCTGGTGGGAAGGGAAATAGCATTCCGTGCATTCTGGTGTTGAGTCATGCCGGGCACGTGTCCACAGAAGGATCTGGAGATGCAGACAGTGCTGGTTCTATGGTTATAAACAGAGATGAGCATTGAACCCTAGAGTCAGATACGACTGGCTTTCGAGCAAGGACAACTTTTACCCTTGACCTAAATAGGCACCATTTTGGTGAGAAAGGTAGCAACCTTCCGCGTATCTGCCACATGACCACAACAACGTCTGCAGATGCAGACGGCGCTGTTTCGTTGGCTGTAAACAGAGAATGAGCACTGCACACTAGAGTCGGCCATGACTGATTTTCAAGTAAAGCTGACCTATATAGTGGCACAGATTAATAATGTGTTGTTGTCTTTTAATTCCCTGTGTTCGCTTGAAACTCACAAGCCTTCAAAGAAACAATTTTCTCTCATCAATTGATGACTTTCCCAACAGATAAGGATGGGGTGGAGGCTGATTTTTCAGGGGAAAGAGAGGCGCATGAAACTTCTCACAAGTAGGAGCAAATCCAGGGTGAAGGCTGAGTGACAGGGCGACAACCTGTTTCAAACACAGTTGTGAGCTTTCCAGGGGATAAAAATAACACTCCATTCCCTAATGGTTGTTTACTTCCTTGGCAAAGTATTAGGATAATTATCAAGTGCCTAATTAAGAAGGTTTGTGTGAGCCGTATACACAAAGGCAGCATCTACCAAACAAGGGGACTGTAGTGGCTTAGTGGTTAAGGTGCTGAATTTGAAGACTGAAAGGTCAGAGTGTGATACCCGAGTAATCCACGACGGAGTGAGCTGCCGTCTCTGCCCCAGCTCACATATAATGTTCTCCTTTTGCCAAATGCCTCTTTGTCTGTTAAATTAATGTGTTTGCTTTATTAGATCAAACGGGGGGCTGCAGTGGCTCAGTGGTTAAGAAGCTCACCTTGTTAGCTGGAAGGCTGGCAAGTCAACAGTTCGAGACCCAGGTACCGCAGGACGGTTTGAGCGCCCGTCTCTGTCCCAGCTCCTGCCAACGTAGCAGTTAGAAAGCAAGAAATTGCAAATAGACAAAAAGGGACCACTTCGGTGGGAAAAGGTCTTGAGGACATGAAAGGAACCTCATTCAGGAGTCCCCTGAGCGGAGTTTTTCCAGTAAAAAATCCTTTCAACCCAGAATAATTTGTGACATGAAATTATTATTATTAGATCAAACAATCTTCATGCTTATGTTTGTTCTGCTTTTGGCCATCCTGCGACATTTTGATTTTCCAGCCTGCTGGATCTGAATTTTTTCCTTTATCATTCTTATTCGCAATAATTTGATTAGAACTGAATTATTTATTTGCAACAAACGAATAGCTGTGAGGACAAAGATTTCTTTCTTCTGCCCTTGGTACTGATGAGTTTTTTAGGTCTGGTTCACATATTTCCAATTTGAATGGATAGCCATCCAATCTCCTTGACACTATCTTGCCCGACCCTGCTGATTCCAGGTTTGAGGGACCCCCCTGGGCCCCAACTATTCATACTTTAGTCATCATTGTCTGCTCACCTGTCTTCTGTCCTATCATGGGAAGACCACAACGTTCAGAATGACACAACTCAATCCAAATTCCAACCAGTCAGTCCAGCTAGAGTAAAATGATTGAATCAATGGAACTAACATGGACACTGGATGTTTGGGAGATTAGTATGTGCAAAACTGGTCCATCTGCAACTCATCCAAGAGAACCAAAAGGAGATTTGTCAACCATGTTGACTTCTCAATGATGAATGTTTGAGAAGTCCAACTGGCAGGTGGACCACCAGATCCTTGACCTCTGACAAGAAATGACTCTCAATGTATCATTTCCATGTGGAGATAAACCTAGCTGTTTCTCCTCTGTAGCTCAGTTTCCCTTTCCTCCTCAGTAAACAACGGAGGTACTGTCAAGTGGAGACCCTCTCTGAGTGTATTGGGTTCACTCCAAAATACAACCACGCTACTTGCCTGGCTGGACATCCCGCTATGGTAATGGAATGGACTGTACAGCCAGCGACTCAATGCCGAGTGTTGTGCAGTGGTTAACTAACCTGTCTCCCTAAAGGGGCCAATGTGAAGAAGCCCCTTTAGGTGGGGTGGTGGTCCCCTCAGTGGAGGAAATGCCACTGGAATCCATCCTATTGGACCCAACAACAAAATGAGCAGAGAGGAATGCTGATTCCCAATGGTCATGGAGGCAGAAGAGGCCATGCCAGATAGACTGGCTGTGAAGGCATAACTTGATAATATCCTCAAGGCTGTGGCAGTCCATTGCAGTCCCAGTATTAAATCCTGCATGTCTCATTTCATATGTGCCACAGGAGATCATAGTGTGTGGGTCACTTCATGGCATGCTGGGATCCACCTTCAGCAAAGTCAGGCCAGGGTCATTTTTTCTGTTTCAGGGAAAAATGCATTCTCGGATATGAGTTACAGTCGACATAACAACCACACTTAATGAACAATTGATGTTCTTCCGTGTTGAGCTCAATTATTGCAGCGTGTCCTAGTCAGGGGAGGGTGTTGCTCTTCACGGGGGAAATTGAGAGATCAGAAGAAATGTAGAGGGAGAGAGGAGAGGCAGACAAGTGTTATGGAAAACAGGTCTTCAAAGGGATGGTTGAAAGATCAGAGTATGTTTGAGGAAGGGAAGATTAAAGGCCAACTTGACACCTTGAGTTCTGTTTCATACAAGGAAACAAAGATGTGATATTCAGTATCCCAGATAGGAGAACTGGAGCAAATGGACCTAAAGAGGAGGATCAGAGGGACAGATTTTGGCTAAATGTCGGGGCCAAATATGAGGGGGTGGAAACGATCCCTTGCTGACTGGAGGTCTTCTCTCAGAAGACGTCTACCTCTGCATTTCCTGCATCAAAGGGGGAAATCCTCCCTCCATCTTCTAATTTGGTTTTGCTCTTGTGTAACCTCGGGTTCCCAACCTAAGGCCTGCAGGCCGGATCTGACCCAGAGTGCCATTTCATGTGCCCCCAAGGGCATTTGAGAAGCAAAATGGCCACCTCTTTGAGGCTGTTGGGACAAAACGACCATTCCCCCATCATGCAGGTAGTACAAAATGGCTGTCCGGTCCTCAAAGCTGACTGAGAGAACGTGACCCGGCCCCTGGCTTGAAATGTTTGGGAATCCCTGCTCAACGGTGTTTGTTCGTGCCATAAAGCTCTTCCTGGATCTGGAAAAGAGCCACCATAAATAAGAACAGACTTGGCAAAACACAGATACAGTATTATAATTATGATTTTCACAAATATTAGCAGGATGCAATATCAGAAGTGGCCACTAGAGGGAACTAAAGAGCTTTCCCTTACAGTTGTCTCCCTTGATACTACCGATAACCCTGTATGTTAAAGAGCATGTGGTGTACGCAATTACTTGCAGAATTGGATGAAAAGTAACTATAAGGACAACCTAGTTGAGAAGAAGCAATGGGCAACTCAGCAAACTCATTTGAGATTTAAATAAAGGGCTTATGAACGCATGAGCAAAGGTGAGAAAAGGTGATGGGAGATAAAAGCAGGTTCTTTCGTGCAGAGACAAAGTGGAGAATAAAGTCTTCCTTCTTAGCATCTTTTCATTATAGCTGGCGAGGAAGCAATGTCTGAGGATAACTGCTCAGGACTCAAATTTTTATCATGGCAACACATGATGCACAGCTTTCCGGCCCTCAGGCAAAGTTGCTGATGCAGTAGAGATAAATTGTCTCCCTCCACCAGAGTTATCTTCTACTTTCCTGGAGATCAGAGGAATGGAGAAAAGGCACCGCCGGTCAACTGAAAGGGGGAGAAGTCAAGATGGAATTGGAAAGCAGGCGACCCTTGTAATGCGGTGAACTGCTGGTGTCCAAAAAGCCAACATCGGAAGAGGAACGATAGGAAAGCCAAGGTGGAATGGTCTACTGCTTGCTGTCTTGCCATATCTGATTTATGGGGACTCACGTGAAATGGCACTGTGGGCCAGATCTGGACCATGGGCCTTAAGTTGGCTAGATGAAACATTGGTTATGGACTTCATTAGGCAGCTTCATAAGCAAACATCGGAGCTGCGGATTGCCTTCCCACCTTTGTTTCTGGGAAGGTTCCAGAGCGGTAGAGGCATGACGTCTGAGTGTCTATGCGGGGGGACATCGGGGATTGGGCAGCCGATGCTCCGTGCCTGGCTCGCCTCGTTTACCTCTGCTATATTTACATGTCTATTTTATGATTTCAATTTTTAATGCTTCTGCTCTTTGAAGACGCTTAATGCTTTGGAGTGGAACGCTTCCTTCCAGGTCCTGAATGCAGATTGAGGACAGGGCAATAAATCAACTGAGCTCGTGGTTGCGCGGTTCCCTTCGCATGAGAATTTAACCCTCCTGCTGCCTTGATTCTTCCAAACTCGCCAACAGCCCCGGAGAACCTGGAACAGAGTCTGGAATGGGAGGTTTTAGGGACTCCCCAGTTTTGCCCTGAATGGAGCAATCACATAACTTGTGGTCACCCACTATGGCACAAATCTGGTATAGGAATTCTGTCCTCTTGAAGGCTGCTTGGAATTACAACTCCCATAATTCTGCAACTTTTGCTGGGTTGTGATAGGCTAAAACAGGGGTGCCTAAACTTTTCAGGCCAGTCACGTGGTTCAGCGGGCCGGTCACATGGTTCCTCCCAGCGGAAGCGGAAGTAAAATACATCCACACATGTCCCCATGTTTTGCTTCCAGGAGCAGTGCGGGTGGTGCAGGCCAGATGATTTGGCACCATGGGCCGGATCTGGCCTATGGGCTGTAGTTTGGGCACCCCTGGACATAAAAAATCTAGAAGGTCAACAATTCTTTAACAATTCTGTAAAGGTCTCCTCTGCTTTAAAAGCAGTCTTGTCTGACTCTAGGGGGCAAGGATTGTTTTCGTTTACAGCCAAAGAGTGTCTGCAGATGTTTCTGTAGTCATGTGGCAGGCATGACTAGACAATGGAATGTTGTAACCTTTCCTGCAAAAAGCAGTACCTGTTTATCTACTTGCAATGTCTTGCTTTCAAACGGCTAGGTTGGCAGGAGTTGGGACAGAGATGGGAACTCACTCCATCATGTACCACTCGGGTCTTGAACTACTGGACTGCCAACCTTCCAGTCATAAAGCTCAGCGTCTCAGCCACTAAGCCACCACTTCTGTAAATGAAGCATGTTGTGCAATACAATCATTTGGTTGGTGATACTAGAGGATCATGAGAAATCTCATAACACGATAGCATTGCATTAAGGATCCACATCAACTCACTTCGTTCTGTGCAATTTGAGGGCCTTGGGAAAACTCACAAGAGAACTGTGCATTTCGTGACGGCGTGTTATTCATGGCGTTTTATTTCATTTATTTGATACGTATCCAGCCTTTCTCTTGAGACTAGGACTTAAGGGAGCTCAGGCGCTTTGAAACAGAGACAAACAGAAGCCGAGAATGGCAAAAACAGATGACGATTTGCAAATAAGGAATGTGGGGACTTATCACAGTGTGTCCTTTTTAATGTCAGATTCATGTTGTGGCCTGTGGTCATAATCGGATGAAAGAGAGCAGGAGACAAATAAACAGAACTATCTGCCCTTCCCTGGATTTTAAAATCTGGTCGCAGCCTCCCAAATGTCTGCCTCAAAGGGAAGTATTTGTAGGAATGTTAATACCATGAGGAAGTATGTGCTGAGGATTTTGTTTATTTCTTTTGTTAGGAGAATGTGAGGTAGAAAAACCAGCAAGAAGTGTAGGGAGACATCCAGTAGCCCCTGTCACTCCTTCGTTTTCTCCCCCCAAAACAACAACTAGCACTTTGCATCATAAAAGTATTCTAGAAGCATTTAAAGTAGAAAAAAGATATCTTTACTTACAGTTAACATTTGTAGTTACAGTCAGAAGGAGGGAAAATAGGAAAATGGCATCTCCCCATGGCAGTTATTGGGTTATTGGTCATAGAAAGAAGAATGGGCTATCAAGAAAACAATGGAAGAAATAAATAGAAGGAAAGATGAATGGGTGGCTTGGCCCGAATACCAGAAGTAGGAATTAAAGATTACCAAAGTTAAAGGATAATCACGTTAGGCTGTAACACTCCTTCCTACTGATATCATTCTATCTATCTGTGCAGAGGGAGGTCAACAGTTCAAAACCCGAGTACAGCATGACTGAATGAGCTCTTGTCTCTGTCCCAGCTGCCACCAACCTAGCAGTTCAAAAGCAAGAAATTGCAAGTAGATAAATAAGGACCACTTCGGTGGGAAGGTAAACAGCGTCCCGTGTGCTTCAGTGTCTAGGCATGCCTTGCACGTGTCCATAGAAATGTCTGCAGACGCAGACAGTGCTGGCTCTTTGACTATAAATAGAGATGAGCACTGAGTCCTAGAGTCAGATATGACTGGCTTTTGAGCAAGGGTGACCTTTACCTTTTATCTGTGCAGAAGAACCAGAGTCTTTAATAGATGATACAAGACCTTCTGCACGCAGTGTAATTTTTGTGCGTGTAAGCCTTCCGACAAATTTTTTTGTTAATACTGCTTTTAAACAGTGTGAGCATGAAATATCCCCCATCAGGTTCACAGTGTCTTTGATGGGTTGCCTTGAAGGAATGAGAAGAAGTTTTGGTTTGGGGGAGTCGAGAACATGTGCATGTATTCACTGAATCCATAGTGTGGGAAAGTCTAAAACAGGTTTTCTCAACCTTGGTCCTTAAGGAAGGAATTCTCAACCTACAGCCCATGGCACCATTTCATTCTCACCCTCTGCCTCCACCACACCAGGAAGTCCCATGTGGTGGAGGAAGGGCGAAATGGCCATCCCGCCCCCAGAGCTGTCTGAGGGAGCGTGACCGGGCCCCCTGGCTTTAAAAGGTTGAGGACTTCTGCCTTAAGGTGTTCTTGGGCTTCAATTCCCAGTAGCCAAAGTCAGCACACCTGCTGACCAGGGCTTCTAGGAATTGAAGTCCAAGAACATCTGGGCGTCCAAGGTTAAGAAACCTAATCTAAAGGTTGACCAGTAACACCTGTAGTGACAACTAGAGCCAAAGACTTCTGTGCCCTCTTTCTCTCTTTGTGTTCTCAAATGCTGCCACCTGGTGGGATTCCTGTGGTATGACATCAGTAGGCATCCATAAAATGAGGAGGGGGGTGTGTCAAAAGTCCTATTTATGGCCCCTGCATTGGCTCAAGTCACTAAGATGCTGACTGGGAGGCGGAAGGTCAGCAGTTCGATTCCCGAGTACTGCAGGATGGAATGAGCTCCCGTCTCTGTCCCAGCTCCTGCCAACCTAGCAGTTCGAAAGCAAGAAATTGCAAGTAGATAAATAGGGACCACTTCGGTGGGAAGGTAATAGCGTTCCATGCGCTCTGGTGTCTAGTCGTGCCTGCCACGTGACCATGGAAACGTCTGCAGAAGCAGACAGCGCTGGCTCTTCGGCTTAGAAACAGAGATGAGCACTGACCCCTAGAGTCGGATACGACTGGCTTTCGAGCAAGGGAAACCTTTACCTTTACCCTTACCAAACCACCATGATTGGGGAAATGAAAGGAGCCTCATTTGGGCGTCCCCTGAGCCGAGTTTCTCCAGCAAAAATCATTTCAACCCAGAGTAATCTCTGACATGAAATTATTATTATAACATAATCCAAGGTTTTTCAACCTGTGGCCCAGATGTGGCCCACTGCACCATTCCATGTGACCACCCCACCTCCTCCTCCACACCCGGAAGGGCCATGTGGTGGAGGAAGGGCAAAATGGCCGTCCGCCCCCTGAAGCTGTCTGAGGGAGACGGGAGTGTGACCCGGCCCCCGGTTTTGAAAAGTTGAGAACTCCTGACGTAACCTATCTTTAAATCCCACACTGCACTTCCACGAGCTCGGCTGGGAAGCGCCGAGTGTCTCCATAATTATAACACGGAGATGCGGCTACGCTTTCCAAACCCATACGCCAATGCTTAATAACCCGGAGTAACATTTTCCTCTCCGTTAAGTGCCACAGCCAGGAGGACGTTTGCTTCTGCCCTTCGTAGCCAGAGTCCCTTGGACCAAACCGTCAGCCGTCAAATTGCCCTCCCCTCTTCTAATCTCCCGCCCTGCCGGTGCCATCAGCGCTGCCGAAACGTGGTTAAAAGAGCGATCCCACTGTGGAGACCAACTCGGACGCATAATAGCCCTCCTGCATTTTCTCTGGGGGAACTAACTGGAAAGGCGTGAGAAAGCACTTAGGCAAATGGGCAACGGGGCGGTCGTCCGATTAAGCAGCCAATTATGGCCGCCCCTCCCAGATCATGGGCCGGATTTAGCTGCAATGTGCTAATAAAATAAAATTGATATGGATGGACCCATGTATGTGACTGGGAGGGAATCCATAGCTCGGTGTTTGTATGGAGATCGTATGCTTAACTCCCAGCATCTCCAGTTAAAAGGAATTCCGTCTGCAATACCAGCAAAGAGATTTTGCCACTCCATGTTTAGCCTGCTTTCAAATTTTCTAAACATGATCGTCTTTTCCAAGAAGTCTTGTGAGGTGCCTAAAGGAACGCAAGACATTGTAAGTAGATAAATAGGTGAGAAAAGTAACAGTGTTCCGTACACTCTGGCGCTAGTCATTCCCTGCCACCTGACCGCAGAAATGTCTGCACTGGCTCCATATATAAGCAATGAGAACGAGTCAAGATTTCATCACGTAAGTGTTGAGTTTTCAGCGCGGAAGGCTGGAATCTCACCTCTCCCCAAACCCAAGGTTGCATTATCAGGCAATTATTACATCCCTATCCATAGTATAAAGCAAGGATGATGAGGAAAGTGCTAGTGAGACACAGAAAGTCTCAGCAAAATTGAGATTGAAAGATGTTCAACGCTTTGGGTTGACTGATGCATAGAGCCTCCCGTTCCCTACGGTGTTCCTGAAACGCTTTGGGTAATATCCAGATTTTGAGTCCTTCCGGCAGAAGCTTTGAGCTGGAGTCTACAATTATAGTCTCAACCAAGGGTGCCCAAATTATGGCCTGTGGGCCAGATCCAGCCCAAAGTGATATTCCACCCGCCCATGCCACCCACCCTGTTTTACTTCTGCTTCTGGCGGGAGGAACCATGTGACTGGCACTCAACCACGTGACTGGCCCATGGCCTGAAAAGTTTAGGCACCCCTGGTCTAAGGTAGCCTCCCTCCCTCCTTCCTCACCCGCATCTTCCCACAGTTACCTTTTTGAACTGTGCCAGAGTTATTTGAATATTTAATTTGGGGTTTAAGGGGATCGTCGTCATGAGAAAGAGCGCGAGGGAGAGATTGTGGCATTTGAGGACAAAGGTGCGCTGAAGGCTATTTCACCTTCACGTGTCAGTTGGCACAGCCGGGCAAACAGTTACACATGTTTGCCGCATAGGAGATAAACTTTATCATTAGCCCTGACCTCTCCATGCTGGGTGGAATTCACCGCAGCTGTGGCTTTTTCTTTGGTTTGGTTAAGACGCTGTGTCTAGAGGGCTCAAGTTGTCGGTGGGAAACTTGGATTACCTGATTCTTTCTTGGATTAAGCAGGAAGAAAGGTGATATCCAGAAAGGCAGTTTCTAATTCCCTCCGTAAGCTCCGCCGGGGACCATTGGGTCATGCTCTCTCAGTCAGCTTCAAGGGCCGGGTGGCCATTTTGCCCTGCCTGCATGATGGGGGTGGTGATGGCCATTTTGTCCCAACAGCTTCAAAGGGGTGGCCATTTTGTCCCAACAGCTTCAAAGGGGTTCGCCATCACTGGACTGTATTGCTCCGGTTCTGGAATAAGTAGCCTATGATGGAAAATATTTTCATGTGTCGAAGCCCCGGCAAAGATGCTGCCCTTTGTAGCAAACAATACTGGGCTATATGTGGGGGAAGGAGGGAGCATTATCCAACTTGTTATCAAAACATGAAAAAGTTATTTTGGAGCCACAAATCCCAGAACCCTCCAGTTATGTTGTGTGAAATCTGGCACAAGGCAAGGCATGTGATGCTTCTCAAGTTCTGTAAGTTTCTCCTGCTATTGAGCAACTAGACCAGTAATGGTCAACCTTGGCACTCCAGATGTTTTTGAATTTCAATTCCCAGAAGCCACTGATCAGCAGATGTACTGACATGGGCTTCTGGGAACTGAAGTCCAAGAACACCTGACGTCCCAAGGTTCACCATCACTGAACTAGACCAGTGATGGCCAACCTTGGCACTCCAGATGTTCTTGAACTTCAATTCACAGAAGCCGTGATCAGCAGGAGTGCTGGCTTGGGCTTCTGGGAATTGAAGTCCAAGAACACCTGGAGTCCCAAGGTTCTCCATCACTGAACTAGACTAGTGAGGGCCAACCTTCACACTCCAGATGTTCTTGAACTTCAATTCCCAGAAGCCACTGATCAGCAGGAGTGCTGGCTTGGGCTTCTGGGAATTGAAGTCCAAGAACACCTGGAGTGCCAAGGTTCTCCATCACTGAACTAGACCAGTGATGGCCAACCTTGGCACTCCATATGTTCTTGAACTTCAATTCACAGAAGCCACTGATCAGCAGGAGTGCTGGCTTGGGCTTCTGGGAATTGAAGTCCAAGAACACCTGGAGTGCCAAGGTTCTCCATCACTGAACTAGACCAGTGATGGCCAACCTTGGCACTCCATATGTTCTTGAACTTCAATTCACAGAAGCCGTGATCAGCAGGAGTGCTGGCTTGGGCTTCTGGGAATTGGTCCAAGAACACCTGGAGTGTCAAGGTTCACCATCCTGTGATAGACTAGCGTGCCTTTGCTATCCCCCCAAATCCACACGTGCCTTCCCATGGCCATGAGCTCCTCACTTCATCTATTGAGAGAGGCGCCCACTCATGCATGTTAATACCAAGTCATGACTTATTCAAAGAACGCCTGCCATGGGATATCAAGTAGGCTCTTGTTGAAGGTGATTGACTTTGTGAACACAGCTAGGGAGAAAAGCCCAACAGCAAACCAGTAGTGCTGGAGCCACAGAAAAGGCAAGTCTAATCTTCAGGCTGCGATCCCTGCTGAGTCTACCTTTTTGAGTGTGCCACGTTGCCTTGGGCAACTCTCAAAATTATAAAAATTTCAAAACAGAAAAGAGAAAGAGAGTGAGAATGCCAAGCACAAAGATATTCCAAACATGATCATGGAAGGTTCTTGATCTTTACTGCAATGCGCTAACAGTTCGTAATAGAACTTTAAGCATTGGAGATGTGAATAAGCCCCTCGACCTGCCCCCAAAAAACTTCTGTCCTGATTTTAAATCAATGATTTTGCAAGCAGGAAAGGTATAGGAAGGAATTTGTGAAGTCTAGGGACATACTCTTCATCTTTCTCAATCTTTTCTTTCTCTTTTCGCACATCTCATTGCAATGGGGAATATCACTCCACCCCATAAATGCCTCTGGGCTTTTTGCTCTGCCCTTGGCCATGCCAAAAACACAAAAGTGCTCTCGATTTGGATCGATTGAGACACTGAAGGTCTCAATTTAACATGATGTGGAGAAGAACTTTGGACCTCCAGCTGATTCCAAAGACGTCATTACCTGTCCTTTCGGATGTCACGACAGTGACTGATTTAAATTAGCTACACAATGAGATTGTAATCCAAACTAGTTAGAATGATCCAAGCCCAACTGAGTTGACTGTAGGCCAGGAGTGCCCAAACTTTTTAGGCCGTGGTCCAGTCATGTGGTGCAGCGGGCCAGTCATGTGGTTCCTCTCGCCGGAAGCGGAAGTAAAATGTGCCTTGCAATCTGCTTTGCAACAGATATGTTTTGCAACAGGATGAGATAGATTTTTAGGCTGCCATTTTCTCTGCTTAAACCTGGGGTGCCCAAACTATGGTCAGTGGGCCAGTTCCAGCCCACAACACCAATTCATCTGGCCTATGCCACCCTTGTCGCCCCCAATAGCAAAAGTAAAACATGCTCATGTGTGGTCTGGATGAATTAACATGCTGGATGAATGGTCCGGATGAATTGGCACCACGGGGTGGATCCGGCCCACAGGCCATAGTTTGGGCACTCTTGCTGTAGGCTATATGAACTGCTACTTAATCCAAATCTCTCCATACTGAAGAATGTGAGCTTGACAACTGGAAGATCCGTAGCTTAGACAAGATTCAGCCAGTTCAGGGTGATATGACCACAGGTTGCTAGTAAATCAGCAGTTCGATTCCCGAGTACTTCAGGACGGAATGAGCACCCAGTCCCTGCCCACTTAGCAGTTCGAAAGCAAGACATTGCAAGTAGATAAACTGGTATCACTTTGGTGGGAAGGTAAACAGTGTTCCATGTTTAGTCATGCTTTCCACATGTCCACGGAAATGTGTGCAGACGCGGACAGGGCTGGCTCTTTGGCTATAATCAGAGATGACCACTGAACCCTAGAGTCAGATACGACTGGTTTTCTGGTTTGCCTTTTAGGGGATTAGAGAGAAGCCTTTTTCTATACTCCTCTTAATTGTTTTGACATTCTAGACACACAGAATTTCACATCTTGAGATGCGTGTCTCTTTCAGTGAGTGGGCAGATCTGAGCTTTAATCCAGATCACGTTGGCACCATGTGATCCAGGTCCGAAGTAGGTGCAAAACTAGAACTGAATTACAACACAGTTTGGCAAAAGCATGCTCAGGTTGCCTAAATAATGCATCAGTTAAGAGCAAGGTCTTTAGGAGCAGCGGCAACAATTTCCTGGCATTTGGCGCTTGAGTGAACATAGAAAAACACTAACACACCATGTTAACTGGGGAGATTTTTCTGTTAATTGAATATAAAGCAACTTTCTTAAGGCAAGCCAGTTGGCCAGGGCATTTCTCAGCATCGTCTTCTGCTCTAGGAGGGAACTGCTACCCTGTGGACCGTTTATAGCTCAGGCTTTCCGGAGCGCTTTTTCTAACATTTCCTAGGATTTAATCCTAGTCTTTTGGTGCTTTGCTTTCTGCAAAGAGGAGGGGGGGGGGGACAACACACGAATAGACCGAACTTCGCTTCCCAGGAAATAATCAGGATGCTGCAGGATGCAAATCAGCCATAAAAAATAGGGCAGTTTTCTCCACCAAAGTATCTAGTAAGTAGATAGTTTAGGAGATTTATCATTTCACCAAGCCCCAGCAAGTCTCTTAGTTCCTTCAGGATGCTATGCCAGGAAAAATGTTTATTATCAGAGGAAGGCAGAAGCTCTAAGGCTGTAAACAGCTATAACGTAGACGAGCCATCTGTTTATTGGTTTGCCTTGGGAGGCGGAGAGGGAATCTGTGCATGCCAGGGTAGAAATTTGGATTTGCCTGCATGCTCATTGCTGCTTCAGCTTGTGTCCGGGCATGTGCTGGCATGTGTGTTCTTGGAGGTAAGTGAAAGACGGCCCGCATTTCATTGAATCACTGAGATGGAAGGGGCTTTTTAAGCCATTGAGCCCAACGCCCAGTTCAATGCAGGAATCCAAATTAAAGCAGTTGTAACAGATGGATGTCCAATTCATTCAGTGTTGGAACGCTCACCACCTTTCAAGGCAGTTGGTTCCGCTGTTGTACTGCTCTAACAGTTAAGAGATTTTTCCTAATATTCAGTCCATATTTGTCTTCCTGTAGTTTGAGCCTGTTATTACGTGCGCTGAACTCTGGGATGACTAAGAACAGACCCCACCCCTCCTCTCTTCACTTTGTCCAGTGATGGTGAACCTTGGCACTCCAGGTGTTCTTGGACTTCAATTCCCAGAAGCCGAAGGCAGCACTCCTGCTGATCAGGGCTTCTGACCATCTGGAGAGCCAGATCTGAGGATCTATGCCCATGATGGTGAACCTTGACACTCCAGGTGTTCTTGGACTTCAATTCCCAGAAGCCCAAGGCAGCACTTAGTGTATGTGAGCTGAGGTTGAATGGATGCCCCGTTAAATGGTGCTCTTGGTCAGTTGTGTGACCAGTATCTTGAGGTCCTCTTGTTTCTGTGTGTTCCATTATTGGTTGAGGCAGCTTCCGAATAACTTAAATAAAGTCACATTAAGTCAGGTCAAAGGCCATTCTCATCAAGTTTCCTAGTCCACAGTCACTAACTGGTTGCCCATGGGAAGTTGGGAACAAGGTCATTGTCTACAGCTTCACACACCCGCATCCAATCCATGTTCCTAGCAAGTGACACTCAGAAACACCCTACCTGGGGTTCTGGAGATGATATACAGCCATCCTGAGAAGCAGTCACTCACTGACGAGCTCATCCTCTATAGCAGGGGTTCCCAACCTAAGGCTGGATCCAGCCCATGGCACGCTTTCATGTGGGCCCCCACCACTCAAAGGGCATTGGAGAAACAAAATGACCACCCCTTTGGATTTGTTGGACAAAATGACCACCCCCATCATAGAGGCAGGGCAAAATGGTCGTCTGGTCCTCAAAGCTGACTGAGAGAGTGTGACCCAACCCCATCACTACATCTTGAGCAGGGAACTCCACAGTCAGGAAGTGCTTTGTGGAAAGAACAATCATACTTGAGAAATATAAGGTCAAAAGGGTCTGACTTCCTCGAAAGCCAGTCATATCCATCTCTAGGGCTCGGTGCTCATCTCCATTTACAGCCAAAGAGCCAATGCTGTCTGCGTCTTAGACATTTCCACAATCATGCGGTAAGCATGACAAGAAGTGCACGAAACACTGTTACCTTCCCACCAAAGTGGCAACTATTTCTCTACTTGTAGGTTCTTCCTTTCAAAACTGTTTAGTGTCTATTGTTCATACAATCTGAGCTAGTAGAGAGTCTTTCCACATGATTTGGTCTAAAATTAACACAGTTTTAAGATTGTGTTTTCATTTGCAAGGCATTGGCAGATAGGCCAGGTGTGTTTGCTCTGTCTCTGAATGTGGCTTCTTGTGGTTTTTAAAAAGGGTATATGGCAATATGCAGATTTCTGAACACATACAGCCTGGATGAGTGTGGAAGGCAGAGATTCTCAGCTGTAAATTGAGTCATCCAGGTGTAAGCAGGGCCTATGCAAACTAATTTGTCTGTCTCATTGAGGAATATTTATCCAGATGGACCATCTGTATTCTCAGTGGATGGCTGAGATTTATCATCATTCATATCTGGTGGTGATTTGTCACACCCATTGCATGCTAAAGATGGATCCCAGCATTCTCTTCAGTTGATAATTATGCGTGCCACAAACCTGAAATATGGCTTGGCCTCAGCTAGTATGCTTCCTACGTGAAGGGTTAGCCTTGGAATATGTGAAGTGAGTATGTTGAGGAGTGCTAGTGAATGACAAACAAGACAATGCAGCACCAACGCCCCCCAGCTCAGTGGTTCTCAACCTTGGGTCACCAGATGTTCTTGGACTACAGCTCCCAGAAACCTTGGCCAGCATAGCCAAAGCTGAAGGCTTTTGGGAGCCATAGTCAGTGATGGGATGACAAAAATTCTACTACCACGCCATGACGTCACGGACGTCATGGGCGTGGCCAATGTCATGACGTCATGACGTCATGGCCGAAGCCTACGTCATGACGTCATGACGTTGTGGGTGGGGCCAAAAATAAAAATAAATAAATAATAAAAATAAACATACACACACACACCCCTCCCTCTCAGCCCACCCACCCAGACACAAATAAATAAATAAATAAATAAAATAAAAACAACCACCCACCCAAAACACAAATAAATTACCCCTCGCTTACCTTTCTTGGGACCCGGCACCCCGACTGCGTCCACAGCCGCCGCCGCCGCCGCCAGAGCTGCCTGCACCCCTGTGGCCTCCTCCTCGGGCCGCCGGTACCTTTTTAGCCCGGCTCCAGCCATGGCCAGGGGTGGCGGGCAGCAGTGGCTCCAGCCGCGGCTCTAGCCGCGGCTGCCGAGCCTCCCTGGGCCGTCCCCATGCCGCACCACCGCCGCCTGCATTCCTCCTCCGCCAGGCGCCGCAGCCGGGCTAAAAAGGGACCGGCCCAAGGAGGAGGCCACAAGAATGTAGCCAACGGCAGCTCCGGCGGCGGCGGGCGGCGGTTGCATGCACCCAGCCCACAGGTCGGCGCCCGGCGGAGGAGGAGGCGTTAGCGGTGCGCCGCGCCGGGCGTCCCCAGGGCATGGGGCTTGTCGGCAGCGGACGGCCCAGGCAGCCCTCAACGTGCCGCGGGGGAGGTGCCCTTCTCAGAGGGCTGGTGCCGCCTCCGCCGCCGCCGTCCTGAAAGCTCTAAACAATTTTTTAAAAAAAATTGGAGCTAAAATGGCTCCAATTGACTGCGCATGTGCAGAAACTCAGTCTGACGCATGCGCAATGTGTCAGATTGAGTTTCTGCACATGCGCAGTCAATTGGAGCCATTTTAGCTCCAATTAAAAAAAAAATTTCTTTCGGTGAGGCGTCCGGAACCGGACGCCCCAAAAGTGGACTCCCCTCACGGAGAACCCTCCGGAATTGGTCCTACCGGTTCCAGGGAACCGTCTGGAACCAGGGACATCCCATCACTGGCCATAGTCCAAGAACATCTTGAGAACTGCTGCCCTAGCTGTTGGCTAAAACTGAAGAAAGGATTTCTGCACACTTTGGAAGCTCCACCTAGGAAACCTTTAGACTAGACCAGGGGACAGCAAATTTTGCTCTCCAGGTGTTTTTGGACTTCAATTGCTAAAAGCCCAAGTCAGTACACCTGCTGATCAGGGCCTCTGGGAATTGAAGTCCACGAACATCTGGAGAGCCAAGTTTGCTCGCCTGAACCTATGGAGAACAAAGCCAACACACGTTGCTGAATAAACAACTACTGAAGAATTCCTTTTGCTGCCAGAACTTTGTTATCCCTTCATTAAAGGCGCTAAACTGGAAACTGGAAGGATGGGTTTCGATTCCCGAGAGCTGCACAATAGGGGTCATGAAAGGAGCCTTTTTCGGGCATCTTCTAAAAATCCTTTCAACCCAGAGTAATCTCTGACACAAAAACACACACAGATTCCCAAAACCTATGCTGGCCTCGAGGATTCTGGGAAGTGTATTCCAAAAGGCACATTCTCCAGGTTCTTCAAGGTACATCAGAGCTGTAGGTGTCCATCTGAGATGTCTTCTTTTTGCATTTTTTCCACCAGGTTTTGGGCTCCATCCTAACATACGTCCATGGTGAGCTGAACAGGTTTCCTGCATCATCTGCTGATGAACCTCCCGGACAGGTACAGGGGTCTTCCATTGAAAGATATTTTCCAGCCAGTTCATGCATATATTAGCAGTTGGCCTCTGATTGATCATATACACGTGGGCAGTAAAACACTTTCTGTCATTGGGATATTGTTACAATCTCCTACAAACGTGAAAGCAAATGTCTGAAAAAGAAGCTTTGGATTTTGTGTCACTTACTGAAACTACCCTCTGAATAATTTTGTGATAGAAACTACCTTTGCCAGCATAAAGGCAGTCAGGTAAATTCAAAACCTGGTCAACAGAATGTTCTTTGGTCCAAAAAAGACATGTGGGTTTATGACAACTGGTGAATTCTCTTGAGAGCTAATGAGATGGGAACTTCATTGCATGTAATACAGGTCGTGGCCTCCAGTTTCTGAGGGGGGGAAATGCATTCTGAGACCTATGCACATACCTGAAACAGTGGATAACTGTGAACCCTATATTTTACTTTGTAGACAGTAGCTCTAGTGGCCAGCTCTGGTAATGCACCATAGAAATGACATATCTTACGTTATTTCAGTTTGTTATTGTTGTTCAGTCGCACAGTCGAATCTGACCCCCTGCGTCCCCATGGACCACTGGACACCAGGCACCCCTGTCTTCCACCAACCTCCTCAACCCACCCAGTAATAACATCTATCCATCTCATTTTCTGCTGCCCCCTTCTTATTTTCCCCTCGACCTTTCCCAGCATCAAGGCTTCCTCAAGTGAATCCTCTCTTCTATTTGATGTCCAAAGTACTTTAGCTTCATCTTCATTATTTGACTTTCCAAGGAGCAGTTGGGTTGGTTTCTTCTAAGGTCGATCTATTTGTTCTCCTCGCTGTCCAGGATTATATAACAATCTTTGCTGAACTAGGATAAGTCCCTTCTACACCCTAAATTTACATTTATTTTACCCACCATCTGCATCTTATTTATTTCCTTGGCTGGGTGATCAATATCTTCTCAATTTTTTTCCGTCATTGGATGCTAAAAGGTAGGAGTCAAAGAACAATTCTACTTTAATAAATATAGGATGCATTTTGATCAATACTAGTTTCCTTTATGTTTAATCATAAACTGATGTTTCAGAGTTAGATAAATTTTGTGTTCTTCTCACCCGGATAATTTTTCCTTATTGCGTAACTAGAGACTTGTAACTACCGGAATCATTGTGGCAGATTATACTTTAATTGTGTGTCAATATATATTCTACTTAAACGTGCCCATTCATGTATATTATGCAATTTCGAAATAACGTATCACTTCTGGTTAGAAGTATTTTTCACTTATTTGAAATGTATTACTCCATACTAATGATGAAAATAGGGAGATGTCTGGGATAACCAATATATATCTTACATACACCCGTGCGGAACCTGAGCAGGTGAAATTGTACAACCGCTATTCTTCTTAAAACTAATCTCTGAACATTTGCTTTGGAATACCAAAGTATATTTCTTGCTTCTCCTAATCGGGATGTAAATCATTATCTTGTTTATCTTCATGTGAAAAATAAGAAAGCATGAACAGTTTTCTCTTTGTTTGGCACCAAGATTTCAAGCTGAGGGAGATCACTTTCAGAGGAAATAAGCTCTTATGCTGTGTCCAAATTTAGGCAATCCTCCTGGCAATCATCCATGAAGACTGTCCTGAGAATTTAATGCAGTGGCCTTTCATCTGCCTCCCACATCGCAGCATGACACCCATAGTACCACTGATCCAGTTCCATGAGTCACTTTCTGGTCCTGAGTCCTTTTGGCACACAAAGTCCTCTTCAGCCCCTGGCCAGGATGGATGAAGCTGCTGCTCTCCATCAAGATGGATTCAAGTGGGATTTAATCCATTTGGGGACCATCACCCTTCCCTGTGGACTTCTCCACCCAAGGACATTAGTCCTCCAGGTTGTCAGGTTAGATAACCTCCGCCTGACATTTAGCGTTGAGTTGCTGGCAGTAGGGTCTACTCTATGACCATAGTAGGATAACCTAGCCAGACTTAGGAAATAAGCTCAGTTTTTGATATTTTGCATTTGTGATATTGCACAAAACCTAAAGCTACATATATTTTAAATAACAGAAGCCATGTTCTGTTCGTTTGTCTGTTTGTTTTAATAAGAGAAGGAAGAAGAAAACTATAAAGATGTTGGAGGCTGGAAAATCTCTTCCTCTACCACACTGCCTCCACCACACCAGGAAGTGCCATGTGGTAGAGGAAGGGCAAAATGGCCATCCGGCCCACGAAGTTATCTGAGGGAGTGTGACCCGGGTCTCTGCTTATAAAGGTTGAGAACTCCTATACTAGGACCTCAGGGGACCTGGGTTCAAATCCCTGCTCAGTCATGGAAACTCACAGGGGGTTGGAAATTATAAAGGATTCCTGGCACATCTCCCATATTTTGAAAGTCTTATTGGGCTCACCATAAGTCAGAAGAGATTTAATAGGAGAGAACAACAAATAACTATCTCTGATGTGTTGGTGACCACCATGGCTTAGTTAACATATTACCCATGGTATATGACAGTGAAGGATCAAAGCCACAGCATAAAGGGGAATAATGATAACCAGCCAGAATATTTCTGTTTCAATGATAAGGTTTTTTGACGGACGCAAGGATCAATAAAGCTTTGTGACAGAGCCTCTTTTAAGATTTGTCAGATTATTGCAGAGCTAAACCAGAACAATTAGGCTTTGCTTGCCAGAATAGTAAGTAAATAAAAATGCCCTATTTTTCAATTTATTTATTTATTTTGCAAAATCTCAGTACAAAAGATCAGCGGAAAGCTCAATCAAACTGAGTCAGATTGTTGATATTGTCATTGCTTGTTTATTAATATATATATATATATATTGAAATGCCAATTAAATTATGAAAGATTATGGCAGGAGTTCTCAACCTTTTTAAGCCGGGGCCCGGATCACACACCCTCAGACAGCTTCGGGGGCTGGATGGGCATTTTGCCCTTCCTCCACTACATGGCACTTCTGGGTGTGGTGGAGTCGGTAGACAGCCACATGAAATGGTGCCATGGGCCACATAGCAAAGATGCATTCCCTTCCTGGGATCCACAAGTTTAATTTGGAGAAAGAAGACAATGTCCCGGTTGGTTTGGCACTTTGATTCTTCCAATGGGGGAAAAAATCATGCAGGTTCTTCCATGGGGCGAGGAAAAACTGTGAATTTTGTTGTAATCTCAGCAGAAAATGGGATTACAGGGCTAATGCCTTTTGACAGATTAGCTGAGATTTCACCAAAACGGAGCACAAGGAAAATGTTACTCAAGTAGCATGCATATTCAAGTATTCGGTGGTCTGTTAATTAATGTAACAGTGTCCCTTTGGGGTTTGATTTATGAAAATGTTTAATAATTCTGCTCTTAATTTTAGTCACAACAACCATGCTCAAAAGATATTATAATGGTACATCATTTATTCAGTGTGTCAAATAATTCTTTCTCCAGTCCATTAAAGTAGATTCCATAAAATAGATAAATTTGTTGTTAATAGCCGTGATTGCCAAATGCACTAGTTGGGACTGATAGGCCTCGCTCATAAATCATCATTAACGATTCCTGATGAATTTATTATTGCACAATGCTATGTATCAAACATTCTAATGGCACTGATTGCTTTGACATTATGTGTAAGTCAATCCATTGGTTAGAATCCTGTTGAAATGTTTCTCTGGAGTAAGTGAAACCATATAAGTTTGAGTGGCAAGTGGTGGCCAATTAATGAAGGATTTTGACAGCATGGGAGCAAGGCCGTTTCCCGCCCATAGATTTGTTTTGTTTCTCATTTAGTCAACCCTGAGGAATGAGGATGTGACTCTTTGTTTAGCTTGATTGGTTTTGAAATAACTGGCAGCTATGGTGATTTTTTCAGCAGATGGCTGCAAGATTGATCTAGGCTAGGGGTGCCCAAACTTTTCGGGCCATGGGCTATTCATATGATTTAGTGGGCCAGGCACATGGTTCCTCTCACAGAAAGCAGAAGTAAAACACACCTTCCAAAGTGCTGAAGAAAATGTTGCTTCATTTGTGCCGGAGCCACTCATTATGGAACAGGAACATTTATAATCCAAGTAAGCCTTAGAGAAGGGGTGAGCAACATTGATGCTCCAGCTGTTCTTGGACTTCAATTACCAGAACCCCAAGTCAGCACAGTTGAAGTCTGCCTTAGAGGGCCTTGTCCAATGTCTCTGTCAACTCAACCTCAATTGGTGGCAAACCCAATGACATGAGATGAGAATCTGCTTTCTGGAACAGGCTTCAACTATAATAATAATTAGTGAGCTCAGCATCGGCTAGATCCATGGTGGTGAACCTTGGCACTCTAGAGCAGTGTTTCCCAAATGCTGGTTTTTGGACTTCAATTCCCAGAAGCCTAAGTCATTTCCCCAAAGCACTGATCAGCCAATGTACTGACCTAGGCTTCTGGGAATTGAAGTCCCCTGTGGGCTGTGTACCCCTTGTTGGAAACCACTGCTCTAGAGGAGCTAGGACTTCAATTCCCAGAAGCCCTGATCAGCAGGTGTACTGACTTGGGCTTCTGGAAATTGAAGTCCAAGAACACCTGGAGTGCCAAGATTCGTCGTCACTGTTCTAGACCTTATATAACCAGGGACGGTTAGCTCTTTCCTGTTAAGTTTGTCACCTCTGCATGTAACCTAACAGCCTCTTCCAACTGGAGGTAACCAAGGTAGCATTGGCTTTTCCTACTTCTGATCTCACTGCCCATCAGAGATCTCAAAAGCCATCCCATTTTACAGAGAAGGTCAAGCGTAACATTCACATTCAATAACCGCCTTTGTCAGAGAATGCTGAATCTTAAAAGGACAGTCCATGGGGAAAGGTAAACATGTCACTAAGATGTTGGAATCGTAGGCTGTCATTCCATTAAATGGTGTGTTAGACACAGTCCCTGCGCAGTGGCCGATTCTCTCTGGCTCTTCTAATCAGCCGCAACAGCTGAGCATTGCCTTGGAAAGATCAGAGAGACAAGGTTAGGCAGACAGAAGAAGGCTGGTGGCCAACAACCAACAGGAACATTTCCACTGTTGGCTTTGAAGGCAGGCTTACTTCCCTTTGTACAACAAAAGTAAAAGAGATATGTGCAGCACATAGGTACACAAGGTCCTTCTCATGTGGATCATGTATATAATTTAATGCTGTAGAAGAGAAAGTGAAGACCTCAAAGGATATTCCAAAGTACTATTGCTTAGGGAACTGTCTGACCAGGTATTCCTCCTATGGTAATAGAGTAGACCATACTCTAGTGCTATGGTAATAGAGTAGTGCTATGGTAATAGAGTAGACCATACTGGCAGCGACTCAATGCTGAGTGTCAGGTGGTGGTAATAATAATTTAATGTTAGAGATTACTCTGGGTTGAAAGGATTTTTGCTGGAGAAACTCCACTCAGGGGACGCCCAAATGAGGCTCCTTTCATGTCCCCAAGTGCAGCTCTCGGGTACCAAAACCTGACCTTCCAGTCTCCAAGCTCAGCGCCTTAACCACTAAGCCACCAGGGGATCTGCAATTAACTAACCTGACAACCCAGAGAAACTCTGCTCAGGGGATGCCTAGACACTGGAGTGCATGGGATACTGTTTACCTTTCCTTTCCCACCCCAATGGTTTCTATTTATCTAGTTGCAAATTCTTGCTTTCAAGCTGCAAGGTTGGCAGGAGCTGGAGAATTTGATGGGTGTTCACTCCATCATGCATCAAAAGGGTCTCAAACTGCTGACCAGCCGACCTTCCAATCATCAAGCTCAGCATCTTCCAACCTGCTCTGCTTTGGACGCTAATATGCCCAATACCAAGGTGGCTGGCTGGAGGCTCTTTGTGGGGGAAATGTTTGAAATGTCAGCTGAAAAGGGCCGGCAGGACTGACTGCGATCTCACGAAATATTTAATTCATTCTTTCCCTATGAAGATAGACATTATCAGGGATGAAAGATTTATGCCACCAACAGAGAATTGAGGGGTATATATCTGGTTCAATCCAATTGCCTAGCCCAATGAAAGATTGGCGCTTTGATCTACCTGTCTATTACTCATTTCTGACAATACAGGTTGTCGGTTTATTATCTCACCCTCATTTGTTTCTGCTTGGCATATTTTCTCTGTATGGTCTACCTTGGTTTCTCCTGAAATAGCTCTGCCTGGCAGTATCTTAGCAAGGTCCAACATTTGTATTCTGTCTTGGCTGCAGTTTAAGCCACTCTGCCTTCTGTTGTGGATGATGATGATATTGATTGATTGATTGGTTGGTTGGTTGGTTGGTTGGTTGGTTGGTTGATTGATTGATTGATTGATTGATAGTTAGTTAGTTAGTTAGTTAGTTAGTTAGTTAGTTAGTTAGTTAAGTAAGTAAGTAAGTAAGTAAGTAAGTAAGTAAGTAAGTAAGTAAGTAAGTAAGTAAGTAAGTAAGTAAGTAAGTAAGTAAGTAAGTAAGTAAGTAAGTAAGTAAGTAAGTAAGTAAGTAAGTAAGTAAGTAAGTATATCCTGCCCATCTGGAACATTTTCTCACTATGGGTGGCTGACAACATATTTTAAAAAAGCCCTTTACAATAAAAAAAATTAAACATAGGGAATAAATCAACTAAATAAATTATAAATATCAACAAAAAAGACACACCCAGCAACAACATGATGATGATGATGATGATGATGATGATGATGATGATGATGATGATGATGATGATGATGATGATGATGATGAGTGCTAACTTGGGCTTCCTCGAATTGAATGCCTGGCGTGCCAAGGTTCGCCATCACTGGCCTTTGTCTCCCCGTACAACATAGCTTTCTCTTCCTGCATTAAAATTTCTGCACTGAATCTGTGCATTTCCCCCCCTTGGATAACATTTAAATAGATTCCTATTTATGCATTTTAATTAATATATGCGTTAGGCACATGTTAACTAATGCAAGTATATTCCCCATTGATTCAAGCATCTTTCTGTGTTTTTTCCTCCCCAACTGTTTTAGCTATTTTCATTTTAAAGCGTGTGCGTAATTTGACGTACACTTTATTTGACTGAAAAACGAGGTGTGTGTCTTGTTACGCAGAGGGGGAAATACTTTTATTGGGACTGTAAGATCTGATGAATTCCTCAGCATCCCAAGTCACAACCATGAGAAGCGGCCACTTCACCGAATGGAAGTTTGCCTTCCAGAAACCTATAATTCAAAATCAGGTAATAGGTCGCTCGTGTTCGAAAGCCAGTAGTATCCAACTCTAGGGTTCAGTGCTCTTACTGTTTATAGCCAAAGAGCCAGTGCTGTCTGTGTCTGGAGATGTTTCAGTAGATATGTGGCAGGCATGACTAGACACCGGAGTGCACAGAATGCTGTTTACCTTCTCACCAAAGTGGTCCCTGTTTATCTACTTGCAATTTCTTGCTTTCGAACTGCTAGAATGGCAGGAGCTGGGCTAGAGACAGCAGCTCACTCTGTCATACAGTACTTAGGTCTCGAACCACCGACATGCCGGCCTTCCAGCTAACAACGTGAACTTCTTAACCATTGGACCACTTCAGCAACATCCTTTCTTGTATGTTTTTAAGTTTTAAAATAAATTAAATTTAAGGGGGTGATTCATTGGTGAATGTTTAAATTGCATTTCTATGTCTTTTTTTCAACTGCATTGAGATTGATGTTTTGTCATTAATGTTTTTATATATAAAATCAATAAGAACAATGTTTTTTTAAAATTATTATTATTATTTTTTTTTTAAAAAAGAGAGGATCGGATACGGCACTTGAAGAAGAAGTGGTCACAAGTTTGCCCCTGCTTTCATTGTATCTGCCTCTCAAGGAACATACTTATAACTGGCTTTTGGTCCATTCTTAAATGAAATTATTTTAAGCTTTTGCGTCCCCATGGCCTTCCTCTCCTTCTGCCAAATCTGCTGTGACCAAGCTGACAACTTTTCTTTCTTCAACCAAAAATAGAAATGGATCAGACACACTCGGGTGCCCCGGAAAGCAAAAAAGTGCTCTGGGAAACCTCCTCGGAGGAGGAGAACTCCACTTCTAAGCTAGATGCAAAAGGCTGTCTTCCTCTCTTGTATTCCTGGACTTTCCAGCAGCTTGTAGAATGATAGGCGTCAAGGAAGCACCGGTTAGTAAAGGTCAATGTTGCCTGTTCTCAAAAGCCAGTCGTATCCGACTCTATGGTTCAGTGCTCATCTCCATTTATAGCCAAAGAGCCAACACTGTCTGCATCTGCAGAAGTTTCCGTGGACATGTGACAGGCATGTCTCAACACCAGAATGCCCGGAATGCTGTTTCCTGTCCCACCAAAGTGGTCCCTATTTATCTACTTGCAATTTCTTGCTTTCAGACTGCTAGGTTGGCAGGAGCTGGGCTAGAGATAGCAGCTCACTCTGTCATACAGTGCTCATGTCTCAACTGCTGACCTGCCAACCTTTCAGTTGTCAAGTTCAGCGTCTTAACCGCTAAGCCACCATGGTGGCCAGTTGGTGATGTGCAAACATTCCCTGTCGTAACCTCGAATAAAACCTTTCAGCATCCGTCGCTGGATCAATGATTACCCTATTATCCTGTTAGCATCCAGCGGAGGCCTTGTCATGTCTGTGTCTTTCAGGCCCATTAACGTTGGCTAGATGCATTGGATAGGCATGAAAGATAATTTCTCCCCCTGCTTACGATCTTGAGATTGAGGTCTGACAAATCTCCTTTCTGCCTTCGACGTCGTCATTTCCATTCTTCTTCTTCTTAAGCATTGTTTTCCTGTTGGCGTTCTAAGATTTCCAGCTTAACTAGGAGCCGGGCAATTATTTTGGTTGTTGGTTTTTAAATTAATCACAGCAGTAGTTTCAAAGCCTGAAACCTGGTCACTGTTGTAGCAAATTAATAATGAATCATGCCCTGTCAAGTTGATTCCAAATCATAATGAACCTTCTCCAGGTTTTCTAAGAAGGGGGCTTGTCCTTTTCTTCTCCTGGGGTTGCTCTGGGACTGTGCCGATTGCCAAAGGCTAGACTTGTAATCTCTTCTCCTGAGAGGCATGGTGGAGGAATCGAACTCTTGACCCCTTTGCTTGTCTTCAATTGTATACCTGCTTGTCCAGCTTCTCCAATCCACTAGGCATGGAGCCAGAACTTTCACTGTCATATCTGGATATATTTTTCAAATCAGTCTGGCCAGGTTATCCTGCTATGGTCATAGAGTAGACCAGTGATAGCCAACCTTGGTTCTCCAGGTGTTCTGAAAGTTCAATTCCCAGAAGTCCTGATCAGCAGGAGTGCTGACTTGAGCTTATGGTCATTGAAATCCAAGAACCCCTGGAGTGCCAAGGTTTGCCATCACTGCCAGGACTCATTGGTGAAGAAGGTCGCCTTGTTAGATGGAAGGCTGGCAGTTAGCAGTTCAAGACCCGGGTACTGCATGACAGAACGAGCGTCCGTCTCTGTCCCAGAACATGCCAACCTAGCAGTTCAAAAGCAAGAAATTGCAAGTAGATATATAGGGACCACATGGGTTTGAAAAGATCTTTGGGACATGAAAGGACCCTCATCCAGGCATCCCCTGAGTGGAGTTTCTCCAGCAAAAATCCTTTCAATCCAGAATAATTCCTGACATGAAATTATTATTACTACTGGAGTAGGCCCTACTGCCAGCGACTCAATGCCATTCATCAGGTGACAGTTAACTAACCTGACAACCCTGGGGACTAATGGCCCTGGGTGGCAAAGTCCAGAGGGAAGGGGAATGGTCCCCAAGTGGATTAAATCCCACTTGAATCCCTCTTGATGGAGGGCACCAGCTTCATCCGTCCTGGCCTGGGGCTGAGGAGGATTTTGTGTGCCAAAAGGGCTCAGGACCAGAAAGTGACTCGTGGACCTGGATCAGTGGTACGGACGTCACAGTGCAATGCGGAAGGCACATGAAAGGCCACTACATTAAATTCTCAGGACAATCTTCATGGCTGATTGCCATGAGGATAGTCAATATTCTGAATCAGATATGGCACAAAAAAGAAGAAAAATTGACTCCTTAGATTCCCATTTTTCAAAAACATCTGAAATGTTTACTTTTAATTACTGGTACACATCTCAAAATGTGGCAACCCACTGAGTGTATTGCAAAACACACTGCTACCATCCGCTTTATTGAATTTTCAGCACCCGCAACAGAACACAACTCAGCCATGGCACAAATCAGCAATTTAATCAAGTCGCGTCGTATTCCTCCTCGGCAATTTACGGAGGCCATACCCGGTAACTATAAAAATAACTCATCAGTTTCATTAGATCTCCAGAAGAAGTGAAAGTATCCCTTGTTAGATTGCAGGCATAAGAAAAGACAGTTATTGTTTTATAAACTTAGAAGCCTAGAGTGTTGCATTTCTGCCCTTTTTTATTGGGGGGGGGGGAGAATTAGTTACAGGGGAAATTACAATGACATATAATGGCCTAAGGTGCATCTGAACTGACCTAGGGGAAATTAATGTCAACAGTAGTAGACTGCCCCCAATTAAAGTGTCCCTGCTTTGATTTCCAATTATACATGAGTCATTCACAAAGAAACAAAGTTGCATTGAAGCCAAAACTGAAGCAGGGACTCTTTCAGTAGCTGCAACTAGGTAATGCCATTTCCCTTTTTTTCAGTGTAGGGACTGTGGTGGCTCAGTGGTTAAGAAGTTCACCATGTTAGCTGGACGGCTGGCAAGTCGGCATTTCAAGAACCGGGTACTGCATGACGGACTGAGTGCCCACCTCTGTCCCAGCTCTTGGGAACATGAAAGGAGTCTCATTTGGATGTCCCCTGAGTGGAGTTTCTCCAGCAAAAATCCGTTCAACCTAGAATAATCTCTGACACAAAATTATTGTAGTGTAGTTACGCAACAGGATTGCGGCTAATATTAATATTATATAGTGGGCAAAATCCTATTGTGTAAGTATGAAGGCACAGCTCAATGTTACACCTGTGGAAATTATGACGGTCTTGTGGTTGAAAAATCACTCAGAGACTAGTTACACAACAAATCACAGAACGAAAAGCATGCTGGGAAGGAAAAAACTACTACTCAATTGCACTTAACTGTATGGTTTTTCCTCAGTTAGATTTTGGATACGATACATTTCAAAGTAAGCACACTGGAGGTATGCTTAACAGAGTTCACATTTCTTGATACTCAAGAAATTACTATTCAAGAATTTGGTTAAAATGGGGGGGATTTTAGGAATAAGCTTAATTTTTAGTTAGCAGAATGTAAGACAGAAACAAACAATGCTGTAATGTGGAGAGATCATCCAAGTCTTATCAAACAGCACACCCTCCCTAGTTTGCACTTAAAATTAGCACTTTGTGTTGTTTTAGAAATCACTCTAGAAACATTTAGAGTAGAAAAAGATGTCTTTACCTACAGTTTGTTGTTACAGTTTGGGGGGAAAATTGGAAAAGAAAGTGTGCATGCTTGTTTATTTGGAGGATGGCCAGAGCAACAACAAAGGCTATCAATGAAAGAGGTTCAAGAACAAGCAGAAAGATGGAGGCTGAAATGTCACGGGTGGGAATGGAAATGTGTAAAGAATCCAATTGGATTATAAAGGCCCCTCCCCTCCCATTGATACCCAGTGTTAGCGCATGCAAGTTTGCTATTATACCAACAATTACATTTTCTTTCAGCACTAATATGAATAGGTAATGATGGAGCTAACTTGTAAACACGGGCAGCTCTGGAAAACCAATTTCAATATTAGTGTTCAATAACTTTTCCTTCCGAAAGACAACATGTCAAAAATTATTATATTGTCACAGAATTATTTGCAGTGACAACTCTATTTCCTCCTCTATTCATTGAATTTTTAATTGCAAACCTTCTAATCGCTTTTAATTTAAACTATTTAGAGTTGTGAATTAATTCTGTGCAGGCTGGCTCTGTTGCAGGTGATTTAATTAACAGACCCAAGGGGAGAAAGGAGGGGAAATCCCACAGAAGATGAAGCCACAGAGCTGTGGAAAGTGGATTTCCCACCCCTAGCCTGTCAAAAGGTCTTCTTTCCTTCCTTCTGTCACTCAGGCTTCTCCTTTGAGGTGGTTTAGTGGTCTCAGGTCAGCAGTTCAAGACCCGAGTCCTACACGATGAAGTGAGCTCCTACCTCTGTCCCAGCTCCTGCCAACCTAGGTGTTTGAAAGCAAGAAATTGCAAGTAGATAAATAGGTAAATAAAATAAATAAAAACTTTTGTGGAGGAGGTAAACAGCGTTCTGCGCACTAGGCCATGGTACCATTTCATGTGGCCCCATCGCCCCTTCCAAGGGCATTCAAGAAACAAAATGGCTACCCCTTCAAAGCTGTTGGAACAAAATGGCCACCCCCATCATGCAGGCAGGGCAAAATGGTCGTCCGGCCCTTGAAGCTGACTGAGAGAGCGTGACCTGGCCCCCAGCTTGAAAAGGTTGGGTACCATTCCAACCACTCCACCTCTGTCCTTTTGAAGTACCCGCAGCACAAGTTTCTGGAAAGACAGGAGCAAGCATTTTCCGGTGGTTCACTCGTAGCAATCTTATATTTTCCCCAGCCTGGCCTTATCATTTATTTATATTGTACGCTTCATGGGCATTTTTGCAACAACGCTGAGGCTGATTGGATGCGAGGCTGCCGGATTGTTATTGTCACTTTTTCTTATCCGTGTTTTTACGTTTAAGGGGGTTTGATGCTATTTGCTGCCCTGTCTCGTGGGCTTTTCTCATCCAACAGTAAAGCCAGTGACTCAGCCCTGCTTCAACGACACAAGATATAAATGAAATGGACCTCCTGGGATCTACTCTACCGTTGCGGTTCTAGTAGTTTTGCACACTTATATTAACCATTTCACTTCTAAGCAGGCACATGGGGTTGTAACCTGTTAAGTTATATGTAGCAGCTGCAGGATAAAGCAGAGCAGGTTTTTAGGCAAAGTTTCGTCTGAATGAAAGTTCTCCCAAGCCTTCTCTCTGCTTAAAGAAAGAACAAAATTTCATTTACTCACAAATAAGTCAGAGAAATATACATGTGCTCAAATTCTTGGTAAGGTTGTTTTAGAAAGAAGTAAAGTTAAAGTCTTCAGGTCTTTTAGGTCTGCCATGTGGCCTGTAAAATGGAGGAGCTCAAACAGACATCTTTCTTCTTCAAAAGCAAGAAAGAGGAGGCTAGAACATGCAAAGCCTTAATACATGCAAATAGGTCAGTTGGTTCCTAGAGGCAGGAAGACAGGAAACTTCCCAATTGATTACTTAGGTACAAAACAATATAAAACAACTTCCTTTAGTTTAGGCTAGTGTTTCTGTCTCTTTGATTATTGTGCTAACACCCAGTCTTTGCTGGGTTTGCACTACAATACAGTGGTACCTTGCTTAAAGAACATAATGCGTCCCATGGGATTGCTCTTTAAGCAAAACACCATTGTAAGTGACCAATTGTGACTTCTGGCGGTGGGGATTGCGAACCTCGATTTAAGCGAGTTTTTGGTTGGTTTTAGTTGTTAAGCAAGGCGACCATTCAGAGACAATTCTGTTCTTTAAGTGAGTAAGTCTCTTAGCAAGGCGCTCTTTATGTGAGGTTTGACTGCATTTAACATAACCGGCTGGAGGAAGGCTAATATAGAAGCTGAATCCCGAAAGGGTGGCTGTTCTATGGATCAGCAGTTTCCAAATCTGGGAGTTGGGTGGGAGACCTGTTGTGAAGGGAGTCCATTCCTCCTGAAAGAGCACATTGGAAGAACTCTTGGATTCATTTTTATTCCTTAGAAGCTGATGTGAGCTAAGTGGCTCAAAGCACATGGGAGCAGTTTTGACTCATCCACCAGTTATGATCAACCCTGGACAGGGACAACCTGACCACAGCACTCTATGCCTTGGAAACCTTCTGGTTAGAGTACTGGGACTATCCTTTAAGATAACTTGGCTACTGCAGCAAGTGTCGTACACAGCAGCTAGACTCCAAACAAGAACAGCTTTCAGGGGCAAAATGACCTTGGTTTTGAAGGATTTGCATCAGTTATTATGATTAAGATCTTCAAGAGTTCTGTTTTCCAACCTTTGGTTTTTGGACTTCAATTCCCAGAAGCCTACATTGAGAAACACTATTCAAGAGCATCTGAAGATATGAATCAAAACCCCTTTGGGTTAATCAGTTACTGCATAAATCCCATTGATCGTCGCAATCAGAGAGACCCATTGAATCAACTCTTGAATAATAAGTTCAATACTTATGTAGAACCCGGTAAATGAATGGTTTACCTGTAGTTGACCTCCTCTTAATGTGATGAGGGTGTTTGAGCATGTCAGGGAAGCCGAGAGCAATATTATCAAGAGGTTCCACTCTGTTACAAGCCTGAACTCCTGCCAGCGTTGCCCAGGGCAGAATATTCAGTGCAAAGTCAACAGACTAAGATGCATTCATCTTCTTCATGAATTCATGGTTGTATCATCAGAACGGAATTGAGACTTCCAATGGTGATGAGGGTGGAGAAAATGTTGAAGGTCATCTAAAGGGCAGAAACATTAGTGGAAGTTGATGCTGGAAGAAGATGTTATAGACCAGGGATTCTCAACCTGCGGCCCACGGGCCGCATTTGGCACTGGTGCCATTTCATGCGGCCCACCACCACCACCTGCACCACACCCGGTAGTGTCATGTGGTGGAGGAAGGGCAAATTGGCCATCCGGTACCCAAAGTTATCTGAGGGAGCGTGACCTGTCCCCCAGATTAAAAAGGTTAAGAACTTTGTTATAGACAGCAACAGTGATACCCCTTCCTGCTACTGCTGTGCTGTGTTCAAGACCTAGCCCAAGATGTAAGAAATGTTAAGGTGTTATTGCAGTAGCGTAGCGTGGATTTCAGCCACCCGGGGTGCAAGCCAAATTTTCCATCCCCTGGTGGACGCTGGTGCCCACTCCCGCTAGGGCTTCTGGGAATTGTAGCCCAAGAACACCCATATGCCCAAAAAGTGCCGCCCGGGGCAGGCCACCTCCCTGCCCCCCAACACTACACCACTGTGTTATTGTTGTTGTTGTAAAGGGTCTGAATATTCAAAGAAAACTTACAGCATATGGATTTAACCAACAAGTAGGGCCTTTTCAAGATCAAGGGGGTGGGGGAAAGCTTGTTCTTATTGCATTGGTGGTTTGGCTGCCAGCATGCCTCAGTGTTTCAATTTCAATCAGCCAAACACACTGAAGTCACCTACAGTTCAGGTCTTTATCTTTCAACTTCCAGTGGGCACACTTCAGCCTTTGCACAAGTGGACTTGAAATCTCGAGAGAAGGAGGGAAGTGGACTCCTTCCGTCATCCAGAAGAGTTTCTGTGTTTCTGCTTGTGTTACTCGACAATCAAAGGCATTGAACACAGTGGCAGCTTTTATATCTAGGCAACCGAGTTGCTCATTAGGGTCACAATCATTATATTGTAGATTCAGAAGAATGAGCCAAGCTGTTTGGCATGAATTATTGTCACAGTTGTACAGAAAGGGCATGGAAATGAATATGCCATTGGATTGAAGAACACTTGCTAGCTTGTTGACTAGGTCAGTGAAACCTATTGCACGCATGCCAGAGGGGGCACTCAGAGCCCTCTCTGTGGGCACATGTGCTGTCACCCCAGCACAGAGTTCATCCTGCCCCAGAAGCCCAATGGGAGCGCTTCTTCCCTCCCCCCAGCACAGAGTTCGCCCTGCCCCTGTTCCCATCAGCCCAATGGGAGTGCTTCCTCCCTCCCCCAACACAGAGTTCACCCCGCCCCTCTGCCCAGCAGCCCAATGGGAGCATTTCCTCCCTTCCCCCAGCACAGAGTTCGTCCTGCCCCTCTGCAGGGCAGACGGCAGTATGCTGAGTTTGAGCACCCAGTCTCTAAAAGATTTGCCATCACTGGACTAGGTCCTTGAGATTATACGTATTGGCTACGTCATAACAATCATGTTTTCATGTATTTGGTACAACACTTTAGCAATTTTTTTTTTTTTTACAAAAGTGCTGGCCACAAGGAACATTAAGAAAGAACAGCATAAAGAAAATAATAAGAATAGAAATTTAATGGGAAAATCAAATACATTAAAAATGCAACCGTCAAAGAGATACTCATAATCCAGATGCTAGACTCCCTTCAATGCCAGAGGAGCTGTTCAAATATCGGTAGAAAACATACCAGAGAGTAAACAAAACAAAAAGACAAAAACTGTGTGGCACTTTAAAGACTCAACTGCTGTACTTTAACATTAGCTTTTGTGGGTCAAGTCCACTTCGTCAGACATAAGCGTAAGACTTCATGGCATCAATTTTATACACATCAGTTACAGAGGGAGAGAATGGTTACCATAACTGCTAAGTAGACAAATCAATGTGGTGGTGGTGTTTTACAACTGGTAATACCTGTTATTCAGATGAATTATGGAATTTCACCCTGTTGAATTGCAAATGGCTAGTAGATGAATGCAAGACAAACATTGTGGCATTACACATTTTCTAATGGGTTACGGGGAGCATCTCCACTAACAAAAATGCACAAAGAAAAACATCAACGCTCCAGGATATCCCTCAAAGACCATTGGCAGAGGGGACCCTTCATCTTCCAGGAATGAAGGGAGAAACTCATTTCCTCTCTATAATAGGGGAAGATAAATGGAGCTTGGGTTTATCTACCTGCCACTGACTGTTAGGGATCATGTGACATTTGTTACGCAGTAGAGATCTGACTCTTGCTATAAAGATCTGAATAGTGAGAACTTACAGATTCCCAATGTTGCTATATGGAATTGAAGACTGGACGTTGACTCAGTGATGTGGCAGCTGCAACTCGTATGCAAGAATGCATTATTTCCCAGAAGCAGGGAAAATACCACTGGCGTGAATTTGTTGAAGGTGGATCCCAGCTTGCCTTGAAGTGACCCACACACTATGATCTCCTGCAGCACATATGAAATGAGACATGCAGGATTTAACACCGAGACTGCAAGGGACTGCCACAGCTTTGAGGATATGGACAAGGTGCACCTTCACAGTCAGTCCATCTGGCATAGCCTCTTCCACCTCCATGACCAGTGGGAATCAGAGTTCTTCCTCCGCTCATTTTGTCATTGGGCCCAATAGGATGGTTTCCAGTGGCATTTCCTCCACTGAGGGGGACCATCCCCCCATCTAAAGGGGCTCATTCACCCATAGCAGTTGGCCCCTTTAGTGAGTCAGATTAGTTAACCACTACCTGACACTCCGCATTGAGTTGCTGTCTATTCCGTTACCATAGCGGGATGTCCAGCCAGATATGTGGACATTGACTAAAACAACTGAAAAGAACATCCAAGCTTTTGAAACGTAGATCTACAGATGGCTGCTAATGATATCATGGGTTGACCATGTGACTAATGTAGAGGTGTTGTGCTGGATGGATAAAGAAGAACTGTTTAAACAAAGAAAGCTCCAATATCTTGTGGATATCTTGAGGAACAACATAAAGTATAGAAGACTCCAAGTCACTCTGCAAGGAAAGATCCCTGGGAAGAGAGGAAGCCCTGGATGCATGTGGACATTGTGGCTAGAGAACCTGAGAGACTGGTGTGGTTTCCCTTGCTCAAAAGCCAGTCATATACAACTCTAAGCTTCAGTGCTCATCTCTCTTATGGACATCTCAGTTTGTTTTATAACTATAGGATTCTGTATTCCTGATTGTGCTTTTAACTCTGATGTTTGTAAGCCACCCAGAGTCGGGTTCGCCTGATTGGGGCGGGATATTAAATCTAAATAAATAAATAAATAATAAATAAATCTCACTCACCAAATGCTAGTAATGGGCCTGTTTCCAATACAGTCATGAGCAATTTATGAAAACTGGTTGCTACTCCCCCATCCTTTCCTGTTTCTTTTCTTCCTTCCTAAGGGAGGGGGCAGCCCAGAAAATCCAAGCCTCCCCCCCCCCGCCCCCGGTTGAGGCTTGTGAGTAAGCCGAGGTGTCCATTGACACGGCTCCTATCTCTCTTCCTCAGGATGTTTTCTGGATCCGAACAATTACCAGCTCCCTTGATGTATAACACTATAAAACCCTTAACCTCATTATAGAAAATTTCTTTTGAATGGCCTTTAAAAACCATCTCATTACACGGGAAGAACCATAATTACCTTTAACAAGACGGAGGAATGGCGTGAGCGAGTGGGTTTGGACTGCCAAAGCCGCCGCAACGGTTGGGAGTTGGTTTTCCAACACAAGGACAAATATTCCTCGATTCCCTTTCTCCCTCGCTCTTGCCCTCAGACTTCTAACCCTGCTCCTTGGGGATGGGACCAGTTCTCCTTTCTTCTTGGTTCCTAAGCTCTGACGGAAAGTCCTGCAACAACGTGATAACTCTGTCACAGGCATCTTTTCCCCAGCTGCAGCCAAAATGATGCACAAAGGGCACCCTTCATCCACAGAAATGGGATTTTTGGATTTTCTGGACTGCACGCTCAGTGGTTCTCCATTCTGAAATTTCTACCTGACAGACAGACACCTGGCATACAAGCTGAGTAGGGAAATATCTGTCTTCCTTTCTGCTTTCTCCATGCAATAATAATAATAATAATAATAATAATAATAATAATAATAATAATAATAATAATAATAATAATAATAATAATCGTCATTATTATTATTATTATTATTAATAATAATAATAATAATAATAATAATAATAATAATAATAATAATAATAATAATAATAATAATAATAATAATAATAATAATTCAATTTATATGCCACCCTACTCGGTGCAACTGACTCAGGGCGGCTCACAAAACTCACAAATATAACATTCAAAACTATAATCAACAATATATAACATAATCACACTAAATTTGAAATTAAATATAATAGAAAATACAATATGATACAACACAACAAAACAGAAAAATAATGACAAATACATCAATATTATCAGTGTATATCATAGAAACAATTACAAACAATCACTTCCCCCCAGGCAGGTAATTATAATTACAAAGGAGCAGAATAGCAGCAAATACATTAATATCATCTGTAAATATCATAAGACAAATTGCAATGCAAAACAAGCCCTTTCCTCTGAGCAAACAGATATAGTCACTTCTCTCCAAATAGACAGTTTTGGTCACTTCCATCCGAGTAGGCACTGGGCAAAGAGATCCGTGGAAATACGTGGAAACCTCGTGGTACAGTGGCTAAACTACAGCTCATGAGCTGGGTCTGGCCCTGACACCAATTCATCCGGTCCACACCATCCTCATCGCTCGCAGAAGCAGAAGTAAAATGTTCCAATACGGATCTGGCCCACAGACCATAGTTTGGGCACCCCTGATTTAAGCAGCAACAAGACATGAGGTTTCCGTCACAGTGTCTAGCAAGCAATCTTGAGTCTTACCTTTCTAAGAGCTTCTGAATTTTTGACGGGGAACCTTTCTTTGGAAGAATGCAATTTCATTTTAAGGAATGGGGGGGGGGGGAAGGCAGATGTGGATTCCAATGGGTGATAGATTCCCCCCCCCCCGGTTCTTAGTTGTACATCATAAATTCTGTCCACCAGAACCCCCCAGTTTTAAGAATGCAGATTTTAATCTCTACCCAGTGGTGCTCCATTGGCGTGTGTTTCACTGTAACATAAATGAACGGGCGCCAGGCTGCTGAAGTTTTCTTTTTCTTCAAAGTGTTTATCATTATCTGCGGAGAGAAAATAAACTAATTAAAAAAGATGAGTGTGCCACCGTGTTGGAGAGCAGGTTAACAATATTCAATTAGTTGGGTATTGATTGGTGTGAAATGAAACCCGGGGAGGAAAAGTCGAGAAAAGGATCAGCTAATGAAGCACGCTGGGAAAGGAGGCAGGCGAGGGAAGAAATTGGATCAGCAATTCATTTCTTTAGGTTTTTTGGCAAGGCCTTTTTTGCATTGAGTTGCTCGGGATGAATCACACCACAACAACAAGAAGAAAAACCCTGCACCGGATAAGAAAAAGAGAATCAAATGCTTAGTTTCCTGCCTCTAAATCAGGGCTTCCCATCCTTTTCAAATTAAGGGCCGGGTCATTCGCTCTCAGTCAGCTTCGAGGGCAGGACGGCCATTTTGCCCCGCCTGCATAATGGGGGGGGGGGAAAAAAGCCATTTTGTCCCAACAGCTTCAAAGGGGTGGCCATTTTGTTTCTCAAATGCATTTGGAGGGGTTTGGAGCCACATGAAATGGTATCAGGGGCCAGATCTGGCCAAGGGGCCTTAGTTTGGGAACCCCTGCTCTACCTTGTGGCCTCAGATCCCAGAGTCTGGAGTACTGCTTACCTAGCCACTTTATTGCTATAGGGAAAATCCATCCTCCTACCTGAGAGAGGTGGTGGATGATGTCATCATCCCTCCTCATCAGAAAATCCCTGGTGTGCATACTTTAAAAACTCTTTCCCTGCAGTGGCCATATCCTCTTAACATTCACATTAGGTTTGCATAACTGCACCCAGACAACTGTGGCTAATTCATCCAGCATTAGGACATGTCTCAGACATGTATCTGGTCATGCTCCTTATTGTGCAACCAAGATTTTGCTCTGGCATCTCATTGATTAGCCATAGCAACTTATGCAAACCATAAGCAAATTTTAATCAGGTGGAATCCATAGGGCACTGCTTGTCTCTTTGGTGTTATAAAGAAACAATGCTATGTTGACAAGCCTGAAACAGTACCTAGATCTGTGATGGGGAACCTTGGCACTCCAGCTGTTCTTGGACTTCAATTTCCAGAAGCCCAAGTCCCTGTGAATCCACATGAATGGGTATGCAGTGACCCCTTTTGTGTGGATTCACAGGGACTTGAGCTTCTGGGAATTGATGTCCAAGAACAGCTGGCGTGCCAAGGTTCACCAACAGTGTGCTGGCCCACCACAGAGGGCAGGTTCACCGCACAGCGGCACTACACAGAGTTCCTAGTAACAGTCTTTCCAAAGAGGATCCAAAGTGCAATGTCTAAAGTGAAAACCAAGGTCTTGTTACTAGTTTAGTTCAGAGAGAGTTTCTAGTCTGATGGGTGTCAGGGGTCGTTGTCAGGGTTAGCAGAGAACCCAAAGTCCAGTCACGGCAGTCAATCACAAGAGAGATCAGGAACACACTGGAGTCAAGCAGGTTGTTGGCCTTTGCACAGAGAATTGTACCGGCGCCTGGCCAGTGCAGCAGAGGTGCTTAAGAGGCCTCCCAGCTAAGGACTGTCAGCCCTGGCAACTTTATGACACAGTCCTTTCAGCACTGTTCTCTGGCTGAGGGATGATTGTGGTCAGAACCAGGCTCCTGATCTGACACGTCCTGCTTCTGGGGAGGCAGAACTGGGCCAGGAACAGATTGTACTCCTGATTCACACCATCCTCAGAGTCTGATGAGTGCTGGATCATGACAACCAGGGACCTAGATCATCACAGCTGACATTTCCTCCAAATTGCTTTAATCAAAAGAAAGAAGAAGAAATCCAATTTATGCTAATGTTTTGTGGGGGAGAAGCACACCCGCCCACATTCTGGTTGTCGTTACTTTCTCCCAGGTGCAAATTTGCATTTTTCTGAGACCGAGAGTTTGCCAACAAAAGTACAACGCCTCTGGAGTTTCATGAATTATCGCGCCGTACTGCGTAGGGCTGACCTTTTCAGTATTCTTTATTTTGATTGGCCCTCCATTTTCCCCCGCATGATCCCTACAGGCTAATTAGGCAGCTCGTCGGGTTGGAGGCAGCCATGATAGCCAATCCAGTTGCAGCACAACTGGAAAGGTCAACACCACGTAGACCTAATGAGGCTGCGCTCTCTCTGGAGGGATGTTGTTAACTAGGCAGGCGAAATGGTCCTTTGTCCATCCCAAAACAAATCTCCCCGGATGCTAATTTTGGAATGCTGCTATTTCCTCGGGCTGCAGTAATGCAGATGTGAACTGACAAGGATGTGCTTAAAAGTAGTAGCTTGCAAATGTTGTCTCTTTATGAATAGCTCTGAATGTTAACTTCTTTAATACAGTATTTGTATTTATATTCTCCAGCGGGCTTCCCTTTTTTCTTTCATTCCGTTGAATAATGCAGAGGCAAAATATACTGCTTTTAAAGAGGTTGCTATGTAAATTTCAAGCAGGGACAGAGGTATCTGCCAATTTTCGTTGAGTTCAACATCCTTAACCTTAACACATTCTTTTGGGATTAATGAATTCCCTGCGATCGATCCGTCTTCCCCTCTCTCGATGGGATTTCTTCAGCGATGTCTCCACCATCTCTTCTGCAAATGCAGCCATGCCTCTCTTCCACTGACCCAACCCCAAAACAAAGCCCTATGGCAGGGGTGCCCAAACTATGGCCCATAAATGTTTTTTTTCTTGAAGGAACTGCCTTGCAAAGATTCTCAGAAGTGCAAATGCCAGTGCATAGCCGTGTAGCTGTTGACATTCCAGTTTGAAAAACGTGGCCCTGATAACTTCTTGTGCAAATATAGACCTAATGAAATTCTCCACTTAGTTTCAACAGAGGAAGGAGAAAAGAAGGAGAAAGGGGATGTGGAAGGAATGGGAAGCAAGTGCGATGACAGATACTGAAACTTGATTCAATGGAGGGTGGCAAGGAGCTAAAGGAAAGGTTTTATCAATGGTGATATGCTTGAGGAGGAATATGGTTATTTTGAGCAATAGCCAGCTATTTTGGCTACCTAATGGTGTTAGGCAAGGTAAAGTTCGCCCTTGCTCAAAAGCCAGTCATATCCAATTCTAGGGTTCAGTGCTCATCTCCATTTACAGCCAAAGAGCCAGCGCTGTCTGCACCTGCAGACGTTTCTGTGGACCTGTGCCAGGCTAACCAAATCTGTCCTTCCTCAGCTTCCAAAATGAGATCAGATGCACTCAAGACTGTTCTCTCACACAGTGTCTCATTACCTTCTAATGAACATGCATTCTACATGGTCTCGGGGGCAATTTCTACAAATTTTAATCTTGAAATCTGTAATAGCGAAAGAGGGAACAATAATTCCATGTGAGTTTAAGTGTGATTGAAGTCCTGGCACCTTCTAATGAAGTATGATTGGTTCCGGCTTCTAGTCCAGTGATGGCAAACCTTGGCACTCCAGGTGTTCTAGAACTTCAATTCCCAGAAGCCCTGATCAGCAGGTGTGCTGACTTGGGCTTCTGGGAATTGAAGTCCAAGAACACCTGGAGTGCCAAGGTTCACCATCATGGGACTAGGGCAAATGCAAATGCTCTATTCTTGAGAGAGAGGGGGGGAGGAAGGAAGGAAGGAAGGAAACAAACAAACTGCTTTCTGAGTGACTAGAATTTAGGAAGGCCATGGTTCCATCACTGCTGGCACTAAGGAGGCACATTTTCACAATAATTAATCATAATTAACAGAGTGAATGACTCATTGTGCAGGAAGAGTAGGCAGCCATGGTGCCAGGTGGGCATTGTTCCCTAAAGAAAGTGGGTAGCAGCCGGCTTCACCAGTCAAGATGCATTGACAAGAAAGCCAACCGCCCACAATCACACTCCCCCCCCCCCGAGTTTCCCAATCTGCTGAGCAGCTTCCCAGACTCTTGGTGGGCCCATCCTCAGACTTCTGGTGTTCTCTCACATCTCTGGCTGAAAGCATGGTTTTCATGCTTTGTTCTGGCAAATGAGCCTGCTATTCCTGCAATGCCATTAGCACACAGAAGGAGGCAAGCAGTCATAGCAATATGATAAGTAGGATTATCTATCTATCTATCTATCTATCTATCTATCTATCTATCTATCTATCTATCTATCTATCTATCTATCTATCTATCTAATGTTATGATCCTATCTATCTATCTATCTATCTATCTATCTAATGTTATCCTATCTATCTATCTATCTATCTATCTATCTATCTATCTATCTATCTATCTATCTATCTATCTAATGTTATGATCCTATCTATCTATCTATCTATCTATCTATCTATCTATCTATCTATCTATCTGTCTATCTAATGTTATGTTATCCTATCTATCTATCTATCTATCTATCTATCTATCTATCTATCTATCTATCTATCTATCTATCTATCTATCTATCTATCTATCTATCTATCTAATGTTATGTTATCCTATCTATCTATCTATCTATCTATCTATCTATCTATCTATCTATCTATCTATCTATCTAATGTTATCCTATCTATCTATCTATCTATCTATCTATCTATCTATCTATCTATCTATCGATCTATCTATCTATCTATCTATCTACATACATACTCTAGATTGCTAATTTGTTCAGATTTGACACTATACACTCATATGCTATTCTACGATGTGACTTTATGCACGTCTACTCAGAAGCCTGTTAAGTAGACTTACACCATTGCCAAGGTAGGCGTGCTTAAGATCACAGCAACCTTCAAGCACTGCAAGATCTTCAGAAAAATTTGGAAGGTTTTCAGTTATCTTTTTTTTAATATACTCCCATCCTTCCATGACTTCACATTGATCAAACAATAGCTAAGCATACAAAAATCTGAACTCTACTTCAAAAGTGAGGGATATGAGGCTTTATAACTAGAAGAATATTCCGACTGCTATGGTAGAACGGTGGGGAGGGGGGTAAGAAAAATGTACAGCTTTCACATCTCAGGCAATAACGTTATCTACGTTCAATAATCAAGTGGGATATAGATATTCTTCTTCAAGCGCCTTATCTGATTCTGAACATGGGCTATCCTCATAATGATCAGCCATAAAGATTGTCCTGGGAGCAATATAATCCACCGCAACATGACACCCATACCACTGATCCAGTTCTGTGAGTCGCTTTCTGGTCCTGAGCCTTTTTGGCACACATCAAAGCACACAGAATGCTGATACCTTTCCTGTCAAAGTGGCACCTATTTATCTACCTGCAAGTTCTTGCTTTCAAACTGCTAGGTTGGCAGGAGCTGGGACAGAGGTGCGAGCTCAATGCTGACTTCAGGGGCTGCGGTGGCACAGAGGTTAAGAAGCTCACCTTGTTAGCTGGAAAGCTGGCAAGTCAGCAGTTTGAGACCTGGGTAGTGCATGACGGATTGAGTGCCCATCTCTGTCCCATTATTATTATTATTATTATTATTATTATTATTATTATTATTATTATTATTATTATTATTATTATTATTATTATTATTATTATTATTATTATTATTATTATTATTATTATTGTCGTCATCGTCGTCGTCGTCGTCGTCGCCGTTGCCGTCGCCGTTGCCGTCATCGTCAATGCTTAAACCAGGGGTTCCCAAACTATGGCTCACAGGACTATTTTACTTCCGCTTCCGGGATCAACGAGGGTGACATGGGCCGGATGAATTGGCATTGTAGGCCGGATCACCTATGAGCCGTAGTTTGGGGACCCCTTTTCTAAAACATGTTGGTATAAAAACTTATTCCCCAGACCTCTCCGTCATTTCTTTCCATTGCTGATGGCTCCGGAAATGTTGACAAAATTACAGGCTAGCAAAATTACAGCCTCGGAAAGGCTACTTAGAGAGTCTTATGCAACCATCCATAAATGTGATTCTTAAAAAAGGGAGAAGAGCGTGTTTTAATCTGTACTGCAGGTCTTATTTTTGTCATCAAATAAGCAACAGTGCCCAAACAGATTAAGATATAAATTAAAATAAAAAAGGGGGGGACGCAGCAGCGATTCAAAAGCATGTGGGATTCTTTGCAGCTCATAATTCAGAATGTTATCATTCCGGGTGCTATTTGGTATTTATGGAGGTTTTAATGTGATGTACTAAAATATGTGCATTTATGAGCCTAGGAATAGTGCTGGCTGTGACCGTGCAACTCATCCTAGAAAATTGCCATTTTTTTTTATCCTACAAATCATGATAAAGTCATCCAGTGTGGTATAGTGGATAGAATGACAGTCTAGGACTCAAGTGCCCTGGGTTCAAATCTCCGCTCAGGCATGGAAACTCACTGGAGATGTGGAAGTGGTAACACAACTCCTTAAATATCCCATTGACCTTGAAAGTTCTGTTAGGGTGGTTACAAAGCAAGTCTAACTAGAAGGCACATAATGTAACATGTTTAAAATAAATTTTCTAGTTCTCCTGATTTGGAAACAACACTCTTCTGACATATATTCTGGCCATTAAGAATCCTTTCCAGTGAGTTTCTTATTTTAAATAGCAACTAAAAATATATTGTTCTGTTCTGTTCTGTTCTCTTCTTTCATCCATCCATCCATCCATCCATTCATCCATCCTTCCTTCCTTCCTTCCTTCCTTCCTTCCTTCCTTCCTTCCTTCCTTCCTTCCTTCCTTCCTTCCTTTCTTTCTCTCTCTCTCTCTCAAGAATAGAACATTTGCACGTTCTGAACCTTGTTGTAAGAAGTTTCACCATTAACACAAAACCAAGCCAAGAATCTTTGCCTTGAGCATTTGGACATTTGCAAGGTTTACAGGATAAGCTGGAGAAATCAAGTGTGAACAAAACGTTGCCCACATTTTAAAATGTGAATGTCTAAAATACACAGCTGGGGCGGGGGGGGGGGACCTGCCTTCGTTGAAGCCTGTTTTAGTCCACAGGGACCAGGTGACATGCACAATTACATCTGCACATTAGGAATCTTGTGTTCAAAGTGCACATGAATTCCAGTGCCAGGAAAGAAGTCTTGCCACCCAGTGTGAAACAAGGACAGGAAGAATTATCTTTGTTTTGTTGTTAGTTATGTGACCATATTGTTTTTCATATTTGTTTGTTGTTGTTGTTTGTTATGTATTTTCCCCTGCTTGTTTCGGTTATAGTCTTTGTATTGACACTGATTAGAGCAGGGATTCCTAACCTTTTTAAGCTGGTGACCGAGTAACACTCTCTCGGTCAGCTTCGAGGTCTGGGTGGCCGTTTTGTCCTGCCAGCACGATGGGGGTGGCTATTGTGTCCCAGCAGCTTCAAAGGGGTGGCCATTTTGTTTCTTTAATGCCATCGGCGGGGTGGGAGCCACATTAAATGGTACTGTGGGTGGATCCGGCCCACAGGCCTTAGGTTGGGAACCCTTGGGTTAGAGTAATTGATAAAGTTCGACGGGCAATATATAAATCAAAATAATAAAGAAGGAAGGAAGGAAACACACATGAGATATGGAGAAAGTAAATATTCTCCAAATCTGAAAGATCTTTGCATCTTGATTTTGAGCCAGATAAAATTTGCTAGCCATGTGAAAGCCAACAGTATAAAACGCCAAAAGTAGACAAGGAGTTCAAGCAAGTCAATTTCGGGGTCACTGTTGAAGGCCCTCAGTTTGACAATGTGCTAACTTGTTTTATTCTCATATTACCTGGATCCCTGGAGGGGAATGTGTTAGAAAACTGGGACATAAATAGCTTTCATAGATTCCTGATACGAGTAGGAGAGTGTCATCGGGATA